>JAJJMA010026109.1:0-15347 GCA_023529015.1 Papaver nudicaule
AGCGTCGCAACACAAGAGACCAATACTGAAACTGTATCTTTCGGTGTCAACCGTCTTCCGGGTGGAGTATCATTTTCCCCAGCTAGAAACAACTCAATGGCGACTCCTTTAAGTGATAATCAAGTCCCCAATCCGTTGGCAAAGGATTGGGTAACGGTAAGACTTCATTCTCTTTGCTACATTTTCACTTTTAGTAGAAAAGTAAAAAAATCCCGTCAGATTTTCCTGTTTCGAGTCGCGTCACGAGAATGACCGTAGAATCTTCATCCGATGGCGGATTTCGATGATTGACCCCAATTTAGAAAAAGGACTTTAGTAGATTTCACCTTGAAAAAGAAAATCTGAATTTCACGCATTTTTGCTCGTTATTTCATGTGCCACAAAGTGACGCCACGTCCAGTAATGTCGCAGTCTGTACGCTGTTTAGTGGAAAAATCATTCCGGCCAGTAGGTTGCTCCAAAAATTAAGCCCTTTTAGCACGTGATAGAAAACATCCATACGAACAACTCCCGTGAAGAAAGTTTCTTCATATCTCTTACTGATTTGTACAGATTTTGAGTTTTCGCCGTTTTCCGTAAGAATTCAGATGTCAGAAAATTATATCTTCAAGATAACGTCGTGAATCCTTCGATATATCTTCTTTTAATTATCTTTCTTCTTTATTTGATGTAGGATGGACTTGCTACAGGAGTCGAGAAGTTCTCATTTGTTTCTTCAGAGCGAAGCCCAGTGCTTGAAGGATCGACCCCGAATACGCCGCCCAAATCCACTGATATGATTACTGAGCAGAATAAAAATGGAGGCTCCACAGACCCTAAGTCTTCTGTGACACAGGTTACTTCTTGTTGAATTCTTCAATCCAAAATAAGATATTTAGTACTTTATTCTTATCTCGTTCGCTCTTGCAGCCTTCTGGAGATAAAGAAGCAATGAATGACACTTACTTTGCTGGTGAAAGGTTAAGTGCGGGCCACAACCTTAATAAGGACTTTGACAACGTTGCTGACGAAAATCCTCCCAATACTGAGGTAAATTTAATTATCTTCCTTATGTTAAGCTTTTATCGTAGCTTGAAACATATTATTAAACGTCTGTTTACGTTGAACCCTTCTTTCAGATCGTCATCAGAGAGATTCAAGTTTCGACATCACTGGTGTGGATGCTCCTACCAAGTGGGCTCTTCTCGAGTTTCCTCATGCTGGTTTGGCGTATAATCTTCCTCATGAAACGATTCTCCCTGGTCATATACTAGTGGAAGGATTTAATGTCCCTGAGGAACACGTCCCACTGTATAAGAAGATATGGAATCGTTATGGTCACTTCGTCATTGCTGGAAGAAGTGTCTGCTTTCATACACTTATCGGCATTGTAACCGACCTTATGAGTGTGATTTCAAAGAAGAAGGCTACCCCGCTGAGCGATATGACTGACGAGGCATTGAATGAGGTAGGAGAGTTGATTGATACCCTCAAGACGTTCGAACTCAATTCGCTTTTGGCTTCAGGCGAGAATCCAATACGTTCGAACAAGGCGTGCTGCTGTTGGTAAATTCACCCAGGATTTGGTGAAGCAAGAAGAGAGGAATCATGCTGCCATGACTGAGGAATTCCGTAAGTTAACTGAAGAGGTGAAGAATAAGACTGCTCATATTGCCCTAATAAAGAAGGCAGCTGATGAAGGAGCGAGATCTTCATTAGATGGTTGTTTCTGAAGAGCTTCAGGAGCAAAACATTTTCTCAGTAGATTTTTATTTTGCTTTGGTTTTATGAACAAAGGGTTTGTAGGAATTGATGGTTTTGAACTCATAGGTTTTGAATTTGAATTTTTGAATGAAATTGTTAAAAGGCAAGAGATCGCTTGCACTTTTCCTTTTGAAGGAATTAGAAGGTGAATCTTCATATCTTCTTGAGCCACTTGCCATTGATCACCATGTTTGAAGGTTGCTCATATATTGTGCTTATCATGTATCGGGCATTAGGCATGACTCGAGATATGACATAGGGTCCCTCCCAGTTTGGTGTGGACCCCGGAATAGAAGTTACTCTTCGGTTAGTGCGTCGCATAACCTTATCTCCTTATTGAAAAGCACGCTTAGAAACCCATGACATCTCAGGTGTCTTTCGCCTATAAGACCGTTGCTTTGCTCGAATCCACTTATCGGAAGTGGCCTTGATTTCCTCCTGAGGTGTCTCAGAGGGTTTGATAGACTTGATGCAATCAAGTCCCCATGTCGGAGAATTATCCAATCCTTGTGTGGGGACACGTTGGATAGGGTTTCCATGAAGTAAATAATTATGAATAAAGTACTTCAAATCACCATCACGTACCTCTTTGAATATCACCAGAGTTTCAGACCCCACGCGGTACTCTAGCTTTCCCACGTTGCAGCTTTCTTGGTCGAACATGAACTCTTGGCCTTTGATGATTACAGGTGAGATTGTAGGCACAAATCTCTTCCCATGAAGCCAGGGACGCCCTAAGATCATGTCGTGTTCCTCGTCTTCTTTGATTACATGAAATTTTGTTTTGGTGCGAGCAGAGTCCACCTTTAGATCCAAAGGAACATGACCATATATGTCTTGGAGCTTTCCTTTTGAATCTTTCGTTATCGTGGGATAGTAGATGACATCCCGTCGAGAAATCCCAATTGCTTGAAGTGTCTTGATTGGAATATAATTAACCATAACACCAGCATCAATTTGAACCTTGTTAAAATTCGTACCTTTGAGACGAGCAGAGATAATCGGTATTGGAACACGTTCCCCTGCCATCATCTCTGGTGCAACTTCGCCGGGCTTTGGCTGAACCTTTTCAGGTATAGGTAGTTCTTTACCGCTAGCAATCCAGCTGAGGGCAGCGAAAATATTACTTCGTTGACTTCTAGAAAAATGCAAGAGCTCGCATAAATTCTCCATCAAATAATTAGCAGTTTGCTTGACAGATTCTCCAGAGATGGTGAAATTCCGAATGTTGGGTTGATGCTGACGTTGGTGTTGACGCTGAGGTTGGTGATGAGGGAGTGGATTCTTATGTACACCCTCAGTCCCCAAGTTCAACTCTCCTGACTCGACCTTCTCGTTGAAGATTTGTTTGAGTCGATGACACTCACTGGTGGGATGATTGACGAATCGATGGAAATGACAATACTTGGGATCAATCATTTCTTGTGCTGTAGGCTCTCTCCGTATAAGAGGTAATTTGACAGCACCATCTTGAATCCATGCTTCCAGGAGCTCTATCACTTCATCCATAGTACATGGGAAATCAGGATTCTTAGGGAATTCCCTTTGTTGTCGTGGTGCCTTTGGTGCAGGGGCATTAGCTGGGACCCGTGCCGGAACTTGAGGTTGGGCTGGAGCTGCACGTTTCAATTGCGGGGCCTCAGGAGTAGGCGCCTTCCTCTTGACACCTTCAGTGATAGCATGGACTGAGTGAAGAGAATTATATTGCTTGTTGACGAGTCGCTTGCTGGCACGCGTTTCACCACGACTTTCTTCGGCTTTTTTAAAGGCCTGGGCCTTTCTAGTAGTGCAAGTGCAGTAGTGGCGGATCATTTGGCGGATTTATGGAGCTTGGTGAAATTGTCGATATCCAAGTTCTCCAACAAGGCGCGATATACTGGTATCATTCCATTGATGCAAAGCTCCACCAACTGTACCTCTGTCACATTTGGATCATTGCAATCCACTAACGAGTTCTGAATCTCGTTACGTAATCATCTGGATGTTCATTGTTTCGCTGATAGAGTCTCCCCAAATCGGAAAGAGTGAGTTGCTCAAACACGAAGAAGTATTTCTTGAGGAAAGCATTAACCATCTGGCTCCAGCTGAGAATGCTATTAGGAGCTAAGTTATTATACCAAGTATATGCCTTTCCCGTCAGAGATTTCGAGAATTCCTTGAGACATACAACTTGATTTCTTTCATGTATTCCCAATGATTCCAGGAAGCGAGAAATATGTTCTCGGGCATTCCCAATACCATTATACATGGAGAATGAAGGTGTGACATACCCTTCAGGAAGAGATTCACGCTGAACTTCAATTGGATATGGAGGTTGATGACGATGAAATAAATCTGAATTCTCCATGTTCCGAGCCTGCAAGAGATTCTGCAAATCCTCACGAGTGACGAAGTTATGTTGCAAACCTGTATTTGGTCCACGTGTGGTGTGAACATGGGTATCCTGATCATCAGGAATAACATGAATTTGAGAGGGACCCGCCTTGTTAAAATTGGCAGGGGTTTCTGAACGTGAAACCCCTGGAGTTGTTGGTGGCGCCAGCTTTTCTGATAGAGTCCTTAAGCAAGTCAGCAACTCCATCTGGGTTTTCACCATATTGTTTTGACTCAGGGCTAGATCTTGTTGGGTCTTCATGAGATCCGCAATGCTAGGTGAGTCTTCAGTGCTCCTTGTTTCTCCTACGCGGGGCCCAAAGAGAAAAGCTTCTGTGCGGCTTGAGATAGGAGTAAAAGGGGTAGGAGAGATAGTGGTATTGGTAGTCCCCACCATATGAGAGAGGGGGGACGTGGTATTGGATAGGATAGGCGTGGTGGATCCCACCAGAGGGGATGACACGCCCAAGAGAGAAGTTGGATAAGGTTGATCCTATTTGGTTTGAGGCAGACACCAAATTAGGGTTTCGGTTTTGGATAGGGCTCACGGTTTGGGTGGTGGGACCAGCAGAGGAGCTGGTGGCGTCCCTATCTTGGAGAGTGGTGGTCCCCATACCAAAGGATAGGGGAAACGTGTTAGCATAGGATAAGGATGAAGTGGACCCAGGATGGACGTCCATGAAGGAGGGAGATGAGGTTGGCCCCACTTGAGTTGAGGGAACCATGAAATTAGGGTTTTGAGACGTGATAGGGTTCACGTTTTGGCAGGTGTAATAATTCACATAAATTCTCTATTAAGAAACTAGCCTCTTGACTTACTGGTTTTTCGTAGGTGGTGAAACTCTGGATGCGTCGAGGTGGGTTGGTGGCCTTATGGTGCGGGCCTTCAGTCCCCAGTCCCCTGTTGACAGAGTTATCTCCCATCTCAGCGTATTGCCCGGCTATTGCATAGAGTTGTTGGAAAGTGCGGGGTTGGAATCTCCCCATTAATTCTTGATGATGTGGCTCCATCCCTCCTATGCAGATCTCCACCAATTGTGACTCGTTTATCTCCCTGTTACGATAGTCCAAAGCTTTGGCTCTGAATCTTTGTACGAAATCTTCTGGATCCTCCTCTTCTTCCTGATGAGTCTTTACCAGATCTGAAAGACTAACTTGGTTAGGAATGAGAGCATTATTTGTGGGAGCGGCATTGATAGTGGCCCCCACAATATGAGGCGTGATAGCAAGTGGCAAAGGCAAAGTAGGGCCTAAACCGAGAGATTGGGTGATGGTAGGAGTAAAAGGAGGAGATGGGTTGGGTCCCACTAGAGAGGGGACGCCATTAGGGGTGATAAAATCACGTTTTTGGTGGTGGGACCAGCAGTGGCGTCTCTGGCATGATTGGTTATCCCTGCAGCACAAGATAGGGACATGTTGGAACAGGATAGAGATAAGGCGGGCCCCTGCTGGACGTTTTGGAGAGATGAGGATGAAGCAGGCGTGGTGGATCCCACTAGAGGGGATGACACGCCCAAGGGAGGAGGGGATAGGGTTAGCCCCCTCTGAGTTGAGGCAGAGGCGAAATTAGGGTTAGGGTTTGAGCTCACGGCTAGAGTTGTGGGCCCAGAGGTGATGGCGCCACTTATTGGAGTGTTTGTGACCCCACTTGCAGGTAAACTCGTGGAGATATTAGGGTTACCTGGAGAATTGGTATTCTCTGAGCTCTGCCTCCTGGTTTCAACCATATCTTCTTAAAACTGAGATAATGACCTCCCACTGTGGTCGCCAAATGTTTTAGGTATAAAACAATAAAGAGAATTTTGAGGGTAAAGTGTGAAGTGTGATGATGTAATAAAAGATGGTAATGAATTCGAGAGGTCAAGATCGAACAAGACTCGCCTAAACCAAGAAATGGCCGTTCGAGTATTGCTTCAGTTACAAGAAGAGGATTTTAGGGTTGGTTTAGGGAGGGAAGCAGAGAAAGATGAGATCAGAGAATTGCTATGATTTTCTGTGATGTTGATGATTGAATTGCTAAAAAAGTTTGAATATTCAGTTCTCACTAGATATTGAATGCTGAATGAGAAGAGTTAATCAATGATCGATGAGATTGATTGATCAAACTTGCACTGAATGAAACTGTTTGTTCTTGCTGGAGAACTTGTTGTTTCCAAACTGGTCGAGTGACCTATTTATAGCAATAAAATTCCAACTGATCTCGCAAGAAGTGGAAGAAGTGGAAGAGTGGGAGTGTGGAGTGAGTGGGGAAAGTCTTGCGCCTATTATTAGGGAAGAATGAACCGCCCACTACTCTATCCCATCTTCTCAGCAACGTTCACACGACTTAGTTTCTTTCCCGTTGAGTGATTGAGCCGTTGCAATCACACGTGCCGTAGACCGCCAAACCAAAACCCTAAAGAATATCCCCCCATGTAACTTACTTGATTCTCGTAAGATTTGTTAAGATTTGTTAAGATTTGTTAAGTCAAAGATGACTAAGTGCAAGTCGTACCAATTACTTGGTAAACTTAGAACTTTGCGATAAGATAGAGATTAAGCGATAAGCTTTGAATATCTCTTTAAGGTTTGGTTTAAGGATTGAGCCGGGCAATCGCCATTTAAACCAATGAGATAAATCTAAGGGTTGAGCTAGCAACCGCCATTAGATAAGATAAGGTAAGTCTAAGGATTGAGCTTATGCAATCGCCAATTAGACTGAGAGGATTTCAGCAACTCTCTGTGGCAACAGTCAAATAAATACGACTTTCAGTTTGCCATAAATATGAGAAATTGGTTTGTGGCATGTAATGCACCAATTCTCTGAGTAATAAAGACATATGAATGTCTAAAATAATATAGATCATAGCTATGAGCCATGATTAAGAATTATAGCACTGATTTATAGAAGCAAGTCTATAATCAGGAAAAAACAGACGAATGATGCTATCACAGCGTAGCCATCATCAAGAATGCATAAGCATTGCCAATATAAGACCTAAAGATAGGCCATGATGATCATAATAAGTCATGTTATATGGTATGATAATCTTATTAAGAAATTAGGTATAAGGCTCAAAGGATGAACAATAACATTTATGTTATTTCAGATTACTGTACAGTTTGCATGTTGTTTATTCGTAAAATCGGCTAGGCCAGCCTATATTAGATAAAAATCTGAATTTTTAGTATGTTATAGGAAATTCACAGAGGAAAATATTTCGTGAAGGAAGCATCTCCCAATTCCTTACGGATTGGGCTGTAAAAATCACGCCATGGAGAAATACGTGGGCAGAACTGCCAGATTTCCGAATTTGATTAGGAAACTAGAGTATTATGGACTAAGTAAAATCCATAATCCTCTAGGATTTGGATCAGTGGGACCCATAAGTAGAGGGGAAGCTAGAAAAGAATATATCCTAGCCTCAAGGGGGCAACTAGAGCCCGTGGGAGAAGAAGACTCATGGCTCTTTCGTGAGCACAAGGAAGGAAAACCGTGACTCCCCACCAAGGTTTAGTCGCGCCTGACTTTGGGCCTCCAAGATTTGGCCAAGGCAAAGTCATGGAGCCCCAAAATTAGGCCAGGGCGATAACATGGGTATCCATAATTAAGTCGAGGCTATGGCATGGGTATCCAAGTGCCAAGGCGCGCCAAAGACGTGGATATCCAAGATTAGGGCAGGGATCATCCTTGGGCCTCCAAAGAGAGGGGGCGTGAAGCAATGGCGGGGACTAAGCTAGGCGGGGCTAAGCTTAGGCCACGAGAATAAAACCCAAAGTGTTGGCGGCCTAAGCTAGGCGGGGCTAAGCTTAGGTCAAGAGATTAATGGCCAATGTCAAGGGCGGGTTAATGCTAGGCCAAGAGCCAAGGAACATGGGAAGTGGCGTGAGGCTTAGGTGGGACTTGGCTTAGGTGGGAGCTAAGCTAGGCCATAGGCCACGAAGTGAAGAAGGTTAGGTTAGGCCAAAGGATTGGCGAGGCTAAACCTAGGCTATAGGCCAACGGCCAAAACTAATGGCGGGCTTAGCTAGGCGAGAGCTAAGCAAAGCCACAAGGAAGATGGCCAAAGTTAGTGGCGGGCTGAGCTAGGCCAGCCAAGAGGTAGATGGCGTGAAAGCTTGGCGTGGCCAAGCTTAGGCCATAGGCCAAGAATAACCGTGTATACTCCTTTTTTGCTAAGTGGCGTGAATGGCCTAAGGTTTTGGCTCGAGCATGAGCTAGGCTAACGCGTATGCGCAGGTATTTTATTGTATAGGCTAGGGATTGTGGACCATGCTACTAGGCTAGGGTCGTGAGACATCAAAATACAGCTAATGGTAAATTAAATATCTTATCCCTACTATAAAATAAATTCATACCTTTTCTTGAGCTATTCCAGGACGCCAGAGATTGATGCGAAATTACTCATGTGACCTCCTCGCCAAAAACCACCATCAACAGTTATGTCCTTAACCACTGAGATTGCACTACTAAAAGGGAAAAGTCATGCAACCGACTCAACCCTGGAAAGTGGTAGTCCCCAAAACCCCACCAGTACAGAATCTGGAAAATCTGAACTTATGATTGCTCATAAAAAGATTGAAGAGTTAACGGGAGAAATTGATCGGCTCAAATCAATATCTGAAAAACCCGAAAACAATCAATCAGATACAAGAACTCATCGTGGTAAAACTGTTGGAACGAAGGTGATATCTTCGAGCACCTCAGACAAGGTGATCAATTCCCCTCATCATTGTGATGATAACAGTACCCACAAAAAGAGTTCTACTGAAGGGAAACATGAGAAATCATGTAGTTTCTGTAAAAAGAAAGGACACCTTCAGTCTGAATGCAATAGCCAAAAGAGGATACAACGAGTTTCTCAACTCCAGCACACTCTAAACCATGTGTTGAAAAGTGTGTTTGAACTCTCAAAATCTTACCCAGGGACAAGGGATGAGATAAGAGAGGATCCTCACCTATGAGCGGAAATCATAATAGAGCTATTCCATATTCTAGAAGAAAACCTCAGAGACCGGAGAACATGACATCTGTTTCAACTTTGACTGCTGGAAAGCAGACTCCGAAGAGAGGGAACTCTAAGAGCAATCAACCTCGATCCTCCAAAGAGATGATAAGCCTGAAAAATCTGGACAAGATGTTATCAGGATACACTAAGCTCAATGAAGACCTTGAAAAACAGGTTCAGGAAGCTAGGAAATCATCCAGAAGTTTGTCAGATACTGAGCCGTATCCTAATGACAATCGCTTCTATGATAACTTTGGAAAAGGAAGAAGATCGAGGAGGTCTAGACGAAGGTCCAGACCAGGTGAGTATGACAATACTCACCCCAATACTCAAACCTGAGTGTTGCAAACTATTTCCTTGTCTTAGTACTGAGAGATAAGGAAATATGAAAACAGGGGAGAAGAAACCCTGACTGATGATCAGTACCACTCAGAATAGGCACCTGAGTGCACAAACACGGTTATGTCAAAAACCATGTTGTGAGATACGGAAGGAGATACTTGTCCAGGCTGGCGTGTTCAAAAACCTGTTCCACCCGGTTCCCGAACCGTCAGAAGTATTTCTCTATACAAAAACTCAAACTACGCGGACACAGTGTTTCTCTGCGAAAAAGAATCACTCAAATCTCAATTAGATTACTTCATTGTATCTAAAACACAAACACAAACCCAAGGGACTCTGGGTGTGCAAAATTGTGTGAGATATTTGAGTCAATCCCTTCTTGGTATTCCTATATAAATACCACAATACTTGAGGAATAATTATTCAAGTATTTTCTCTGCTATTCTACCTCTAAAAATGGAGAAGTTTAGCTGTGCTCAAGGCGTTGAAGAGATAGAAAGGGAAGAAGAGATTCTGGAAGAAGAAGAGAATATGGCTTTTCATACTCGTCAGCTTGGGGTTTATGCCTTTGATGCTTATGAATATAAAAAATTGGATCAAAGGGTTCAGATTTCATCAGCCATCGTCTATCTCTTCTTCATAGATTATGAAACCATGAAAAATAATACCATGGTTACTACAAGAAAGAATGCATTGCTTAAGTCCCAGTTGGAAGTTGTACAGGATGAGCTTGCTCTCTTGAAAAGACGGATCGAGAAACTTGCTGACAACAAGTATTGTGAAGTCTGTAATGCCAAAAGTGGCTAGTTTTCCAAGTAGCAATCCTAAATAAAGTTGTTAACAACAACTTTTTGTTTAGATTTATTCTTTCTTGGTAAGATCAGATTAGTTGGTTCCTTGTGAGAACGTGTTCTTACTTTTGCCTAAGGAATAGAAACTAAATCTGTTTA
Organism: Papaver nudicaule; assembly: GCA_023529015.1. Lineage (NCBI taxonomy): Eukaryota > Viridiplantae > Streptophyta > Magnoliopsida > Ranunculales > Papaveraceae > Papaver > Papaver nudicaule. The sequence goes on from JAJJMA010026109.1 coordinate 10,397, forward strand.
GTAGTTTGCCTTTCATGCTTTTTAAAGTTTTTCAAGCATGTACTACTTTATTTCATTAATAAAAGTTCTTTTTAGATGTTATTAATGATGCTTGCAATACTTGATTTGTCTACCTCAATCTTATTGCAAAACATAGCTTTTTCCATTGCTTCGGTAGTGACGTAAAGCTGTGTCTATTTACAAAAGTTATGCTTTTTCTCACGATTAAGAAACTTTTGATTATATGGTTTTTAGGGTTTTCCCAAACTCAGAATCATATAACTCTTTTTCCGAAAAAATTGGCTAAGGAAAAGAGATTATTAACAAAGCAAAACTGGATAACATTTAATTGTTCTTGTCCATGTTAGTCTTTGTCAGTTGTTCTTATTGAATAACACCACACGAGGGAGAGTTCTTTATTGAACTTGCGCTTAATAACAAATCTTTTTGGGGAGCGTGGATGTGGAATATTGGGAGAAAGTGTATCTTTATTTCTCCATAAGGTGAGAACTCAGGAATCTTTTTGTTCAGATTACCTAAGTATACCATCTTTACACTTGATATGCGAGTACTTGGCTTCACATGTTATCACAAGGTGTATGAAACCCTAGTCTCAAACTACTTTGTCATATTTTTGTGACAAATAAGGGGAGAATACATATGGTTCTTGTTCTTGTGGTTGCATTAACGTGCATAACCATAGGGGGAGAACATCATATGCTTACTTGTTGTGCTTTTCACAAAGTATCAAGTAAGGGGGAGTAATTAAAGCTGAGATCAAGCTTCGTATCAAGAATGAGTAGAATCACATTAAAAGTTCTGGTACACCAACTTTAAAGTTTGCTCAGATTCTTACTCTTACGCACAAACAACATGTGGGATGAGCATACTAAACCCACGTAAGCCCAAGCATACCTTTATGGTTGTTTGAGCTGGATATGTTGTGACTGCTGACTACGTGATAGGTGCTCAAAACACCTATTCAAGAGTACCCAATTGATACACTTATGTCAGCAAAATCCTCATACATTGTTTATTTTAATCATTTTCTATGTTGCAGGTTCTTTGAAGTCATAATAATAAAAATGAAGCAAATTTCACTCAATTCATCACTTGGCAACGCTCGGAGTCAATGGTCTCGAATACAAGAAGAATACAAGGCTCAAAAATGTCGCAAACAAGAATTACCGCAGGTGGGCGCAACTTGTTTTAACGAATTTATGGAGGCAGTCCGGTTATTCCAACCCCAGAAGACCGCTAAGGGGCACCTTCAAAACAGGCCCAAATACAGAAAACAGGGCCAGATTTAGTAGGCCCAATTACAGAAAATAGGGCCAAATTTCGTAGGCCCAATTCCTGAAAACCGGTCCAAGTTCTTAACACGGCCCAACTTCCTAAAATAAGGTTCAAATTCAGTTTCTATACCTAATTCAGATTTCCCGTGAATAAAAGGAGAGTTCAGACGCTGTTCTTGACACAGACGGACGAGTTCCAGGAGGGGAGCTCAGGGGGGTTACTGTTCACGCAGAGTTTGGAGGATTTTCTGGCACGTTTCCCAAGGCGGTGGAAAACAAGGGTTTTGACACGGATTTCGAGGTGGAACCTTGGGAGAAAGATTGGAGCGTCGGGACAACGGGTTTTTATGCTTTTTCATATTTCTTTATTATTTTCTATGAATTTCAATAAAGCTATGTCTAGCTAAATACTTTTATATTGGTTAGGGATGTAGTCGGATATCAAAAACATGCTACTTGATTAATTTTGGAGTTATAATTATTCTTTTCATCATCGTTCTTATTTTACTGCGCGTATGAATGCATGATTGATGTATTGCATTAAGATTGAATATTAATTGATTTAAGTTGCAAACTAAATTAGTTTATGTTCATATCTATAACTAGAATTAGGTTTTGAGATACGAAATCGTCGATGAACCTTTTCACAAGTAGTACAATATAATTTCGATTGCGGTGATAGCTTTTAGGAATTGTATGTAGAATATGACCTTTGTTGAATGAACTGCTCCTGGTAGTTCATTGCATTGATTAGCCTATTTCACAGATATTAATGCTCTTAGAGAGTTGAACTCGATTACTCATGGTGTCGAGTTATTCTCTACGTAGTATTCACACATTCATCATTATGGTGTGTGATGACATTATGAAATTTCGGGATATTTTCGCGATGATGTATTCTAGGGCTTTTGATGATGAGAGATTAAATAGAAACTCCAAATATTATTCATAGTGCATGTTATGTGATTGAAGATGAACCCTTAACCAATATTCTCGTCCCCTGATTATTTTCTACATTTATTTGCTTTAGTTTTAATTTACTTTTATTGCACCAAGCATTCCCCCTGGTTACTTAAGAAATCGATAATAAATAACAACCAATCTCTCTCTGTGGATCGAATCTGTTCTTGCCACTATATTATTTTATTTATTGTGAAGGTTAAGAACTGAAATATATTTGTGCGAATTGAGTTGAAGAATTCAAGAAATCAAGAACTACATCTGGTTAGTACTTCATTGTATATTATTTGAATCCATATGTAAATTGGTTTTGTCACTAAAATTGACAAAGGGGGAGATTGTTAGGGCATTGTCCGGTCAAACCCACTAGCGTTGGTATGTCAAGCTAGTTGTCAGTTTTAGGTGTCAAAACTCAATTCTTGATTTAGCCTACTAGAGTTTAGATTTCGGAATTGGGATATAGACAAAGTAGTAGAGACCTTGAAGACGAAGACTGTGAAGACAAAGAAGACATCAATTATTCTTCATCGACAAAAGGTTAGTAGGAGTTATGACTTTATGGATATTCTTCTATTCTACTTCATCTATTCTTTCGAAATATAGTCGACTACTTTAGTAGTGATAATAGCGATTGAGATCGTATCTTGTGTAACTTGGCCTTGTGTCATGACCAGTGTTTGATCCCACAAATACTGTGAGTACAAGAATGAATGAGATAGATACGGTGCCATGTGTCCATTGTAATGGTTTGCTTGCAAACTGTTAGTTGGATATGGATGAATCTAAATGAGTACTCTTGAGCAAAGAGTCCATGGATCATAGCTGAGATCGTACACACGTCTAAGTTCTGGCTCAGCCCAGTACTTCCAGCGGAATCCAGATTTGACGAAATCTGACAGGCGCAGGGTTCACGAACCGGTTTGCGTACCAGAAACCCGGAAATTCTTCTGAGTTCGAGATGGCTATTTTATTCGCGTACCAGTACGTGAACCTGACGGTAGTCATCTTGCTGGTGTCAGATTAAGTGAATATTCTTTCAGAAATTCACTTGGGTTAAACTCTGAACTCCTTTATCTCTTAGGTGGACTTGTATATCACATAATATCTTTTGTGGTCCATCTAACGATCCTCAATGAGTCAATAAGATAAAGATTATCTCAGGTCTGTTGGATTCTATCTTGATGTGTTTTTGGGCTAACAAAACACTTGGCAGATAAACTTAAAAAGAATTCCAATTGAGATTAATCTCTATTACTTGGTTGGCAAGTTTAGGGTTTCCCTGACTTGTGGGACAAGTAATTGATTGCTTTATTCCAAAACAACCTATCTTATTGAGTGTTATAGATAGAGGTGTCTATGGACAAATACCGCAAGCATCAAGCATACGTGAAGGTCCTTAGGGAAGTGATCGTAAACTCTTTTCACTTCGGTGAACGCTTGTTGTGGTATAGTCATCCTCTATAGGTTGCAGCTCCTCTGGGAACTCCCTACGACTATAAAAGACTTCTCTTGAGAGTGAGGAAGCACAGGTAGGAGATTGAGACCTTAGTTGGTTGAAATCGGATTAACCTATAACCTTGGTAACCTGATCATGTTCTTGTCTATTCCATAGTCCGTCTCTTCTGCTATACGGCTATTCAAGAACTGATACGTTACACACAAGGTTGAAAGGTAGCAACGCACGGCTGCACTCGGTGTTGTAAGACCTAGTTAGCTTCAGTTGTACAAGTTTCTTAACTGATTCTTCATGTACAACTGAGGTAGAGACAAATTGGGCATAGCTTACTCGGTTTGCTTGTCAACCCTGATTTGTGAAGTAGATTTCCGTATGACCTGGAGCAATCCGAAGGAAGTCAACTTGTGTATGAGAAACTGATAGAGGACAGTTCGATCATACGTCAACAATTAGGTTGCAAAGCCAGTATTGCTGACACAAGCCTTTGACAGCGGTCAAAGCAACTCCTAGGCCTGTAAAGGACGTCAGCTGGGGGAATCAAGTGTGTGACGATCTGTGGGGGATCTAGAGACGTAAGGAGTGCGACAGTAGCCAATTTGAGTTGGTCTCTCCTACATCTCAGACTGAAGTCTTATAGTAGGCTAGAGTTTGTAGTCCCCACCATATGAGATAGGGGGGACGTGATATTGGATAGGGTAGGCGTGGTGGAACCCACCACAGGGGATAGGACGCCCATGGGAGAAGAGGATAAGGTGGACCCCACCTGGGTTGAGGCAGACACAAAATTAGGGTTTCGGGTTGTGATAGGATTCACATTTTGGGTGGTGGGGCCAGCAGAGGTGATGGCGCCACTGACTTGGGTAGTTTTGACCCCAATTGCAACAGATGAAATCGTGGGACCACTAGTGATATTTGGAGAATTTGTGTTCTCTGAACTCTGCCTCCTGGTTTCAACCATCTTTTCTTACAACCGAGATAATGACCTCCTACTGTGGTCGCCAAATGTTTTAGGTGTAAAACAATAATGAGAATATGAAGGGTAAAGTGTGAAGTGTGATGATGTAATAAGAAGTTGTAATGGTATTCGAGAGGTCAAGATCGAACAAGACTCGCCTAAACCAAGAAATGGCCGTTCGAGTATTGCTTCAGTTACAAGAAGAGGATATAGGGTTGGTTTAGGGAGGGAAGCAGAGAAAGATGAGATCAGAGAATCGCTATAATTTCTGTGATGTTGATGATTAAATTGCTAAAAAAAGAATGG
>JAJJMA010026122.1:0-12324 GCA_023529015.1 Papaver nudicaule
CAACGATTTAACAACATCCCGCCGTCAATAATCGAGAATTACTACTTGTTGTTATTGATTCTTGACAATTACGGATCAAAGAATCACTAACTAGCAATAGGGTTGTCAACTAGCTACGTGATTGCGCACTCAAGCAACTAGAGGAAAACCCATAAATATTTAAGCATAGTAAAAGATTCACAACAAGTAAAAATAGAGGATTGAAATACTTATGTAAATTGATTAAAACTCATGTCTCGGGATGTCAAGTTCATCCCTAATCAAAAAATAACTTAGCTACTCATGTTCTTGAAAATAAACAAAATCTTTGAGTAAAAATAAGTTGTTAAAAACTCAAAGCTAATAAGAAAAGCAAACTCTAAAATCTTGTATGTTTTTGCGCCTCCAAAAGAAAGATAAAAGATGTCTTCTTTCTCTCCTGCGCCTGTCTTTTTATATCCCCCTGTAACTTCCAAAACCGTGCTAGGTCAAAATCTGTATCTAAATCCACTGGGCTTCCAAACTTGGCTGTCCATCACCCAAAAATACCAGCAGAATGGCCAAGAAGCCTGTCCACATCCATCCATATCCTGACCCTTTTAATCAGTGCCCATCAGACCTTATAATCTGCTCACAACAATACCACAGCCGCACTTGCCAAAACCAGCTCCTGAAACATCTCCCTCTTGTAGTGTATTCTCCTTAGTTACTGAACTCAATCCTTGGCTCAAACCAACATACCCAGAACAACCACAATTCATACCCAAAATCACAACCCTGAGCTCAAAGGTCTCACCAAATCAACACCACAAGCCTCCAGCAGTTCACAGCAACCCGAGCACAGCAACGACACCACTACAGCCACAAAACAAGCAATACAACATACCCATATAAACCACAGTAGAGCCAGCAAGCACAAATATCTTCAGAACCCTCTCTCAAACACCATTAGTTCACAAAACCACAAACAAAGAGCTACAGCAAACCCCCTGTAATTCAGTCACAAAACTCCAGCCCAAATCTCATCAGCATCTTCACCATCACAGTCTTCATTTCATTGCCCAGAGATCCCTTGAGATTCACGACAACAAGCACAGTAATCCCCTGTAAAATCGAACTCAAATCCATCTCCATATCTCTGCTGATGCGTTAATTTCAGAAGCCCCTTTGTTATACAACCAATGAACTCAGAAACCCTTGTAATTTCAGCTTCTCTTCTGCCACAAAACTACCCATAACTGCCACCCAAACTTCAACTGACTGGTACCCATTTTCCTGCTTCAATTTGAATCGAAACCTTCATGAATTCGAGCTGTAATCCTCCTTGTATCAGCACCATACCTCTGCATCTGAGTTAGCTACAAAAGCCCTCTTGATAAACCAACATCGATCCCCATTAAATTCTTAACAAAACTGGCAGCAACAACACCTTCTAGTTATCAAAATTGAACCTCACTCCATCATCAACTGTAGTCGCTCCGTCTCTTCCCAGTCGCAGGCTTCAAATCACTCTCAGATTCTTGTGGAAACCCATCGGAACAGCTTAATGGAGACGCAAACTTAGCTGGAGAAAATGAACCTAGAACCTAACTCTGTCTGCACATTGGATTCTCTGATGGAACCCGATCTCTTCTTATCTCATATGTGCACGTGTGTTCCCTGTGTTGCGAGAGATATAACATATTTCATCGGGCTTACATTCTACAGCCAAGCCCATGTAGCAGTTCTTCATCTGGGCTACCACCTATTCAGCCCACTAAGGCAAATGAGGATGTGATTCTTGCTTCGAGCTGCATCTTGACTTGCACCTGATTTTCTTTCGACTCCTGTTATATATCATCACCTGCTTTGGCCTTCAAAATAATGGACTTGTTTACATGATTGTCTTTTTCAACAAAAATTTCTTTTGTTTTATGCTTAAGAATCATTGTACCTGCAAAATAGAAAACGATGTTAAATAACCAATGTACGAGGCATAAGCTTAACTAAAGTGTATAATAAGGTACTTTTGAGTAGGTGTTTTAAGGCACCTATCAATTCCCTACAACATACTGCCGGAAGTTTTAGAGACTATCCCAGACTTCAAAGAATATGTAGAACTGTTCAACCTCAAACAAGAGGTGGGGGAGAGCGCAGTTGCATATATGGAAAGGTTTCGCAAGAAGGCGAAAGAGCTTCTGCCTAACCATGATTCACCCCACGCCACATTGGCCGTGGGATTGAACTCGGTTTAGCAAGGTTTCACCAAAAACCTGAAGGATGACGACACTAAGCCTCATGTTTATTGTATTTGCATTCCTCCAAAGCAGCGCATCATGGCGTGCAGTAGATAGGATTTCCATTTTAGCAGATTTAATTAAGAAAAGTATTTCATTTCAATATCTCTTAGAAAACACAATCATATCCAATCAATAGAAAATACCTACAATCTATTCAACGTTCGAAAGACAAGAAGCCATGTACTTAAAAAAAAAGGGGGGGAACCACTAGTCGAGAATATCACTCAAGACCCCACTAGGTCCACCTTTGCAAGATAGCCTTAGCCGCTCTAGCTCCCTTTCCTCCCTCTGCAACTCAACCTTCAACTCCACCACCTTCTTCTCCTTCTCCCGGAGAATCTCCTGAGACCCCTGAGCCTTGGCTCTTTCAAACCTGTCACGCAGCCAAGCCACATTGAAATCCTTAGACTCAGCTGCAGCTATAGAATCCTCCCAATCTTGGACATCAAGTGGATCCGCAAAACCAATGGATTGGACCATCATCTCGGTCACCCTCGACAACAGAGTACCGACTATCAACTCAGAAAGTAGCCGCTTCTCCCCGTTACGAGCAATATGGCCGAATTTCCTCCAAATCCGGTCATACAGTGTCTGCTGCTCATTCAACACCGGAAAGTTGCCTACCAAGGCGTAGCCATGACGAACTTTGCCTACGAAGGAAGGGAAAGCAACTCCGGCGCCAGGATAGGTAGGCTCCTGATTCACACCGCCATTAGATGTCTTCTCAGTCGAAAAGATAGCCACCTCCACTCCAGCTGAAACAGTCTCGCTAACAACCTTTGGAGGAGCGACGTCCACACCGCCACCTGGTGATTGCCTCAGAGGGAAAGCCGCTCCCGAATCCTCCGGAACGACTTCGCCAACAACCCCGGGAACAGTTGTCCCCACGTCGTCACTCAAGCTTTCCCCACTCTTTAGTGTACCCGCGATCTCTGGGACAGTACCAGCCTCAACGCGACCCTCATTATCCTGCTCCTACGGACACAAGACCTCGAATGGTTAGTCAACACTGATTATACAAAGGCGAGCCTGAAAGAGAAATAACCGGCAAAGAAGCAAGCTTCGACAGGCCTTACCTGGGCGAATCCACGACTATTGGCCTCGCCAGGAAGAGAAGAAGCGCGAGGACTCACGCCAATTGGCTCGTCTACCTCCTTTCTCACCTCGGCGCCAACAGCTAGGGACTCCGTGGAATTTTCACGCTCCTTTGATACCGAACCCTGCAAAAACGGCATAGGAAGATCAACCAGGGAGGATATACATTTATAAAGGACAAGAGACCCCTCCAGGGTGTGAACAACTTACCCGAGATGGGAAGGGACACGAACTCATCACGGGGGAAAGAGCAACGAAACGACCCTCAGGTAATTTCATCCTACTACACTTAATCTTCTTCTTAGGTTGGACAACCGGAGGAGGCGCCATCTGTCACCAGGGGAAATAATATCGTTAACCTAGGAAAGACGAGCAAAGCATATACGTAACAATCAGAAAGAAGATTACCTGGGGCGTCAGGATAAAAGTGGGCCTATCACTCGTGTTCACCTTCTTCACAAAGTTGCCCAGAACCTTCAAGGTGTAATCCCAGAATTGGTTGTATTCGGGAGTGACCCTCGCTAGTCTACCAGCCACCAAGAAGATAACCCTCCTCCCGGGATCCTGAGTGGGGTCTAAGTATTCGCGTAAATCATCCTTGGACGGAGGGAGGGAACGATCCAAAGGCACGTCCTGGTCGAATCCCATGAATTGCGCCGCCCTGTCAATGTTGTACGCCTGCCTCACCAACCTGCCCTGATAAAAGCCAAAGATGAAACCCGAGACACTGCTGCACATGAACACCTGATGCCCATCGTACTCAATGTTAGGGACACCGCGAGAGCCAGAACGCAAAAGAACCTCCTCAGCCTCTGCAGCAACCTCGAGTTGAAAGACTCTTTCGTCAGGAATGTTACACCATGGACGGAAACAGATGCACTCATCCCTATCCAGGAAATCTATCAACTTTACTGAGTCCTTAGGTTGTTTGTCACTCCACCACATGATCCTGGCGTGCTCCAGCGAATCCGAAGGGAGACCACCCCGTGGGGCGTAATTCACATAGTGTTCCCACAAAAAAGCCTGAAGAAATGAGAGGTTGATGAACGACGAAATACGACCCGTGGAAGAGCTAGACATACTCCTGGCCAAAGCACTCAGATGCGCGTACTGGGACCCGAGGAATAAACTACCAATTGGCAAAAATATACCCTGCGCCAGCCGCACATAGTATGGAACGACACGAGGCTTCAGTGTCCCGACAGGATCGTCCTCAAATATGTCCCGTGACAACCAGAGTGTGAGGAATGCTGCTATAACCTTGGTATTACTAAGAGCGTCACTCCTACCCCCAGACGAGTACCAATGATGAATCCACCTGGTGTAATTCTCATCAGCAGAAGCATTTGGCAAATAAAGATCTCTAATCTTCGCATTTATTTCATCAACCACGACATCACAAGGGAGTCCCGGATAGTCCCTCGGAAGTATCCCGAGTACTGGAAGATGGTACAGAGATGATACTGCCTCCAGAGAAATGACGATCTCTCCAAAGCCCGCGACGGCAGTATTTGTGGATCCACACCAGCGGGAGACGAAAGCAACGATGTCATCAACGTCTACATGCACCTTCAGCTTTCCGGACACCTGCACCGCATGTGCAATCCCGACTTCCTCTTAGATATTATACACCTTCTCGTTGTTCAGCATGGAGTCCAACCAAGGGATCCACTGGTCCAGAGGAGCTCTAGGAGCGCAGAAGTCAATAGGGGAAGCCTCATATTCACCTCGTTACAAAGAGAACCTGATGATCTCACCAGGCACAACGACTGATGACGGAGACTTGGTCTTACTGTTATACCTTGGAGCGAAGCGAGCCCCAGGGTTGACCCGGATCACAAGTGGAGTGGTCCTCTTGCCAATTCCTTTATACGCCTCGAAGAACTTGTCCTTAGAGCTAGGCGTCCCAGTAGCAGGAAGCACGGGAATGGCACCACCATCTCGTTTTCTCTGCAGCATGCAAACGATTCCAAGTAAGTCACTTCTGCTCGTATTTTCTAATAACATGAGTAGCTATGCATACACACTTATCAGAGTACATATGCAACAACAACAAAAATCTCTCTTCATACATGAGCATGAGTGGCGCTATATACATGGCGCCACCGAATTGGCCGTAGTCGCCCAAGAATGCGGCGCCACGACTTGTGGCGCCATTAACTTGTTCCTCCCTCAAGGGGAACACACGTATATGCTTGTATATACACATACATGTAGTGTTTTCAAAAAAAAAAAAAAAAAAAAAAAAACTGCACGAGTAAACGTGGCGCCAAAACTCGTGGCGCCACTGACCTGATCCCGTCCTATATATATATGTATATATATATATATATACGCACATTTCTTAAAAAAAAAAAAAAAAGGTCACTTAAAACCCTAGTTTACCTTGTTACTTTGTGTTGTAGTTCCGCTTGATGACATGGTGAGCAAGATCACAAAAATAGATTAAAAAAAAAAAAGTGAGGGGGAGTGATCTAAAAAGAAAAAAATACTGCTCTGGGAAACCTGTCTCTGTTTTTCCTTCTTTGCTGAGAATTTAACCTAAACATGTATATATATATATATACACACATAATTATGGGAATCCTAATCCCAATAAAACTCTTGAAAAAGGGGAGAGGAGGCTCAAGGCCCCTCTCAAATCCCGCTGACCCTAGAGTCAGCGTGCAAAAAAAATATATATATAAAAAGAGCAAAGGGAAGGCACGGGATTCGAGGCGCCATGGTCATGGCAACATGGCCGTTTCTCTCACCCACGTGCACACGCATTTCTAAAAGAAAAAAAAAACTCTCTCTTAACACACGAACTCGCTCTTGACTGTTAGGGTTGTTAACATCGAGACCTAGTCCTTTACATACCTTTGCTAAAAAAAAATGAGAAGACTAAACCTCTTGAAGGTTGCCATCACCATCCGAGTGCTTAGTATGAAACATTATTGTTCCACACTAACCAGGGGACTTTCTGTAGATGGCGAAAAAATGAGAGAGGGACAAGATTGTAAAAACACTCTCTAACCAGGCCTAACCTAGTGGCAATTGCCTATTCAGGCACATCTCTATAGCTCAGAATGCAACCCGTTCAACGAGCTGAATAAACTCTCTATGAGTTCTCTCTTATAACCCCCGGTGGAGAGGATGATATCGTAGTGCAGTACTGATAATCTCACCAGCACATTAAACCCATTAATCTGCTTCATGTCGACATCGCCTCGAATTCCTCGGCATCAGAACCAGATCATTATATGGTACATGGTGAAGAGTTAACAGAGACGCATCCTCATGGATTTCCTCTTTATACGACTCAACATTTGAGTCTTAATGAAAACCTCAGGAATATCGAAGTTCTAGGCATGTCCAGAGCTCCCTGAGAAGCACACAACAACCCAAACAGGCTTAAGCGGACCCATCCCAAACTCAGGATGGTCTAACATACCATGGATAAACACGCCATGACTTCAAGTATGTTGTAGCGTAAGCACGCACACCATAACCAAGGCATAGCCAGCACGCACCAGCTGCAACAAAGTTGACCTTGGCCAAATGCCAAAGTCATAATGCCATATAGCATGGCACCAAGAACCGTGAGCCACCATGAGTTCACGAGAAACTAGCCTCGGCCAAAGGCCAAGGCCGTGGCGCCATGAATCATGGCGCCACAATAAGACGAGTTGGCCTTGGCCAAAGGCCAAGGCCGCGGCGCCATGATAATAGGTTTAGCGCTAAAGCGCTTTGGAGGTTGGACTTGGCCAAAGTCCAAGACCGTAGCCCATTGGGCTATGGCACCACAAGCCAATGGTGCTATGAACTCCTGGCCTTGGCCAACAGCCAAGGCCACTCCTATACTCGTGTCCTGGAGGCACCACACTCATGTTGGTCATGAAAATTAGTCATACGACTCTACTCAGACTCAACTACGCAATATCTGCGTATCACTCGAGACATCAAAACATCACACGGGGGGATAACTTTAGGGGTATTTGTCTGGCGGTCTACGGCAGTTGAAAGAAACTGATGGAGATAGTGGACAGTTACGAGAAGATGGCGCGAGTGGACATGTTCTACACAACTCAGGCAGTTACAGAAACCAACTCATGTCCTCCACTCCCCCACTCTTCCACGACTTCCACCTTCTCTGTCGAGAGATCAGGGTGAGTTCAAAACTATAAATAGAGGTCCTCTATCTTCCAAGGCAAGAAAATCATCCAGAAACAACCAGACATTCAGAACACCTGAATGAACCAGAGCCTCAGAAGTAAACACGCCTGAGCAACCCAACATACTTCTAGCCTTGGAGATTTCCAGTCACTTTCACGACGGAGATCTTGAACTCTTACACCCAAAACACATCCTCAACCTGATTTCAAGTTTCTTCGTTGTTTCCCTCCCTAGACCAACCTCTATCCTCTCTGTGACCGAAGCAAGACGTGAACGACCATTGACTTGGTTTAGTCTCGTCTTGTTCGACTTTGATCTCGAGCACTACGAAAGTACCCAGAGACAGTGCATTGTTTTTCCAGGTAAAAACACCATGTAGAATACCGGAATGAGAGCCAAAACTGATTGGATCATAGTAGTTCTGCAAGCATGGGAAAGATTGTGTTTCCTCCAACCTGAAAGTTTGTTCTCCATTTTCTCTAGTAAGAAATTGTAATTAGAGCATGCATTACCTCTTTGTAGAATTTTGATCCCTAGGTAATTCTCATGTTGTCCCATCTCTCTGACCCCTAGAATCTCCCTCACTTATTCATTTCTATCTGGTGGAACAACCTTATGAAAATGAATCACCGACTTCTGGTAGTTGACTTGCTGGCCAGAAATTGAGTAGTACTAATTGAGTATAGTTGTAACAGCAACAATTGTGGAGTTGTCGAGGGTACCAAATAACAGGACGTCATCCGCAAACATGATGTGAGTGACTGACGGTGCCCACCTGTTAAGCCTGTTGTTGATACTAATTTTCCCATATCATACATCAACTAAAAATGAGTGGAGTAACAGTAAACATGGTTAGATAAGTGGCCTAGTCCTGCAATACCTCAGACATATCCACGAGAGTGAATGATATCAACTTGAGGTATTTAAAACTTAGTTAGGCGCATTCAACTATACTAACCCACCGTGGAAGGATACAGAATGGAGTCTGCTGTTTATCCTATACGAGCATCATAATGACCTTAATAATCGTAATCACACAGCAACTCTCATTCCCAGTGTTTTTACGGATAAGATAGCAAGTCCAAGGAGTTCATCGTAGTTTTAGGAGCTGAGTGATCAGAGAATCTCTATATGGGAGAGATTAAATCACATGGAGTGATTAACACTGGAATAATAAATGATGCACCAATGTAATGAGGTTCAGCACGTCGTGTCCTACGTCCTCGGGGAAAACTATAACTCATACTCATATTCATACTATTCTAGATTACAACATTCTTGGTGAGCTAAAAGATAGTGAGTGTTTCCTCAACTTATCCACCTAAATTTCCTCGACCCCCGACTTTCATAGTGGAGTGGGGTATTTATAGCAATTTATGGAGGTAATTGTTTTTTACTACCCTTGGTATCTTCTAACATTTAATGTCCCTCGCCAAGAACTGGACTTCCTGCACCGCCTTGGTTGCCCACTCCTGAATCGACACGTCCTTAGCAGAATCTATCTTCGATGTCCAGCTTCTTCGATGTCCTTGATGCGCTGGTTCTTATCCCTTTGGTTGCTCATCACTGCTTGGGTATCCACTTGGTGATCGACACGTCTCCCTATCCTTCTGTCGTGGTATAGGATTGAGAGGTAACATCTTCAACACGTGTCCTTCATGCTCAGGCCTACCTAGAGTAGGTGTATCATGACCCTCGGTTTCCATCATCCCTCGTGATGGGGTAAAGCGCGTGGAAGATGGATTTAGTACTTCGTCTTCTTTTTTATACCGTGCCCCGGGTCCTAGGTAAGTGACACGTGGCCGTCGATATTTTGGTATTAATAGTTTGCCCCTTTTCTTTCAGTTATTACCAAGGGTAATTATGGAAGAAAACCCTTCACTTTCTGCCGCCACTTTCCTACGTCTTTATTATGTGGTCTCAATCCTTAGATCGTGTATAAAATTTCCCCTCGTATCTTGCGTCAGTTACTAATCATTCCTCGAGGCTATAAGTATCAGAAAGAGGATCTAGGTTTTAACTTCTTCTTCTTTATTTCTTCTCTCTGCTTCCTCTGGTAGGAAATCTTTCTTTCTCCTGTTGACGTCGGTTTCTTCCCTTCTTTTACCTCTGATCTTTCCTTCCGGCCAGTTCTATCGGCTAGCTCTTGCTTTTCCTTTACTCGGTGCAGTTTTGGATTCCTTCTTCAGGTAATTCTTCTGATTTCTCCTTTTCTTCTGTAATGATATTGCTTTTTCTTCTTCGTATGACATCACTGTTCACTGCTATTGTTGATTGCTTGGTTCATTTTCTTCCTTCTTCTTCTTCGTATGTCATCACTGATCACTGCTACTATTGACTGCTTGGTTCATTTTCTTCTGCCATAGTGATTGTTTGTGCTTGCTGTTGATTTGTTTTGTTTCCCCTGTATGGCGATTACTTTTGCTGCATCTTTATCTTTTCTCTTGTCTTCTCAAAATCATGACGAGAAAGAAATCCAAGGCTTCGAAGTCTAAGTCAGAGACTTCATCCCGACAGCCTCGGTTAAGTAATTGACACTAGAACCCCCCACTATGAAGTATCGAGGCTTGAACCTTCGTCCACAGAGAGTTATAGTCACATTCCCCTCGAGGAGATCAAAAGTACCTACTCTCTTGATGGTTTTGAGATTGAATACTATGGAGAAACAGACGTTCTGACCGAGCATATGGTTTCCAGTTTCCCCTTTCATGAGAACACCCTTCTCATTACGGTTGGTCAACTTGCTGCTGGTTTGGTTCTTTCTCTGTTCAACCCTGATGATCTCTTTTACTTTGATGTGTTGTCGAACCGCCAAATTTCCTCAAAAAGCTTTATTCGAGGAATCTTTCAGTATAGTGGAAACTTCCGTAGGCTTCTTCATGAGTGTTGGCTTTGTAGGAAAGGTAAATCAAGGATAAAGCTGCTATAATCCTTTCGAACCTCCTGTTAATGACGATCCTTCGTGTTAGGCTCCTGCCAATTTTAATGCAAAGTGGGTTGATGCTATTCAAGCCACGAATTATTTGTCGTGGTGTGTTGGCCTTCGTCGTCTTAGAACTCCAGAAATCCCTTCGCTGCTGCCAGATTCTGATGATGTTAATCGTACCAAGATTCCAGGTACTAACGATATCTTCCCAATTGAAGAAAGAATTCATCTTGATCATGACCGAAGGTAGATGCGAACTCCTCTAAAACTTGTTGGCCCTTGGTTTGCTGGTTTTAAGATTGATTCTTCGGGAAATAGAATGCCGAGGCTTTTGTCTGAGCTTCCTCTGCAGTACGGCAACTTCATTGCTTGGATGTTTAACAAGGAGTCTGCTACTGTGCCTAGAAAGAGGAAGGCTAAAGCTAGAAAGGGTGATGTATCTACCTCGGGGAAGGATGATGGTTCTGCTTCGTTATCAAAGGTATGGTTTTGATTTTGAATTTTTTGTATTTGTCTGTACTTTCCCCCCGAAGCCATAGTTTTGACAAAGGTACATGTTGCTGCAGTCGAAGAAGCGTTCTTTGAAGAAGAAGTATGGTGAAGAAGAAGAGCAAAGTACTGGTGGTAGTCCTCCCAACGAGGTGTTGGAGGATGACCTTGTTGATGGTGATGGTAAGAGGAAAACGATTGTTTTCGTCTTGGAAGGAGAAGACGAAAATGACAGTGATGATGATGATGAGAATGCATCGTCCAAGTTTTCCTATGATGATGGTATGGATGTTGATGTTAATTCCAGGATGCGGAAAAATAATGGTAGCGTTGGGGGTAGTGGTGAAGCTCTTGTTGGTACTGGTTCGGGTAATGTTGATCAGCCTATTGACTGAACCTTTGAGAAGGAGAAGAAGAAAAGTAAAATTGATGGAAGTGTGACTAATTCTCCGCAGCCTACTTCGTTGGCTATCATGCCTGCTTCGTCTTTGGGTGTGATGGGTACTCCGTTGTTTGGTTCTCCGCTGCCCGGCCTTCCTCGCTTAGAATGGACGGGTTCTTCCTGCAAGGGTACAGTTGGCATTTCTCCGCTGTTGAGTACCAGTACCTCCTCTGCCATTCCATTGCTCCCTTTAGTGGTGGTTTGAGTGTTTCTTTGTTGTTCAAGATAGTTCCTTATGCCCCTGCGGCTGTATCTTCGGCTGGTAAATCCCCGCTTCTGATGGAGTCTGATGAGGTATTGTTTGCACGCTGTATGAGACCTTCGTCGCATGTCATCTGTGAATGCATTGTTGGTGAGTCCCGAGGAGAGATCGCAGTTGGAAGAGACCTTGGGGTCCCAAGTGGCATAGATGCAGGATTGCTTTTTGGACCCTTATCATCCCTTTGTTGTTGGTCAAGTACATACATTAGAGAAGGCCTAGGAAATAGTGAAGCAGTTCTCCGGCTATTTCCCGGAGTTGAACTTGTATGCGGTAAGCTTCTTTCATTGTTGATGTTGACATGATTCTTCTTCGTTCCCTGAACTTGTGTCTTACCACTTTCCTTTTTGCTCGTTGTTGCTTCAATATGTGCGGAGTGCTGCCCTGTTATTGAAGTTTTATGCCGCCAAGTGTGCTCAGCTTGAAGCTTATGCTACTCAGATTGTTTCTGACCGTGACAACGCTGTTAAGAAGTTCAACGAGTTGCAATTCTCCCAACAAGGTAATACCACCTGAGATTTTTACGACGTTTGCGAAGTGCCTCAACCAGCGATAGCGAACAACACGACACATTACAATAACCATAATAAAGACATCCTCGTCAAATTGAGAGAAAATTGCGAAGAAGAAAAGAGGGTAAGATCTGGATCTGTCAATACATAAATATCGCTGGTCCTACAAACCTTGGCCAGAAGCAAGA
>JAJJMA010026124.1:0-18654 GCA_023529015.1 Papaver nudicaule
GTAACAAATCAAAACCTAGGTTACCTTGTTGCTCCTCGTTGTTGCTCCACTTGATGACATGATGAACAAGGATTAGCCAAAAACAATTAAAGAGAATGAATCAAAAGAAAAGAAAAGAATATTGCTTTGATGAAATCTTTTATCTTTCTTTTTTATCTTTGTTGAAAGTTTAACCTAGGCATGTATATACATAGCTATTAAGAATCCTAAAAGGAAAGCATAAGGCCCAAGGCCTTCTTAAAAAAAACGACGACGCACAGACTAGGCCGTGGCCACCATGGCGCCGTGGCCACCGCGCCACGGCCATACATGTCCGCCCGCCAAACATGAAGCCACATCGCCATGGCCATAACCCCATGACGACATGGGATGGTCTGCGTCCTTAGCTGCCATAATTCTGTGGCCATGGCGCTATGGCCATGGCCCCTCTCGTGCGTCCATCCTACCTTCTCACCTGCCAAAAAAAAAAAAAAAAAAAAAAAAATTAGCCAATAGCACATCTAAATTTTCGCGTACAAGCTTATTCTCAGTTTTAACTCACGTCTTTAGCACTAAGATTTGATCCTTTGTAAGTCTGTGCTAGTATTGAAAAGAAAACCCGAGGCCATTAGAATTACTCTCACCATCTGGTGCTTAGCATGAAACATTACTGCTCCACACTAACCAGGGGACTTAATGTAGATGGTGAAAAATGGAAGAGGGACAAAAATGTAAAATGACTCTCTAATTATGCCTTGCCACATCTCTATAGCTCAGAATACAACTTGTTCTACGAGCTGAATATGCTCTCTATGAGTTCTCTCTTATAACTCCTTGTGGAGAGAATAATATCATAGTGCAATGTTAAATAACCCACCAACTCATAAAACCACCAATTTACTTCATGTCGACATCGCTTCGAATTCCTCGACATCATAACTAAATTGCTCACTGGTACTATGGTGGAGAATTAACAGAGACACATCCTCATGGATTTCCTCTTAAGATACTACTCAACATCCGGGTCTCAATGAAAACCTCAGAAACATCG
This sequence comes from Papaver nudicaule, assembly GCA_023529015.1. Classification (NCBI taxonomy): domain Eukaryota; kingdom Viridiplantae; phylum Streptophyta; class Magnoliopsida; order Ranunculales; family Papaveraceae; genus Papaver; species Papaver nudicaule. The sequence continues at coordinate 1,031 of JAJJMA010026124.1, forward strand.
CGGCTCTAGGCCTGTCCAGAGCTCTCTGAGAATTATAGAACAACCTAAACACACTTAGGCATGCCATAATCTAAACACAAAAGGGCCTAGTATGCCATGGATAAGCATGCCATCACCTAAAATACGCCATGAACCAAGTGCAAAACATGCCATAGTCGAAATGGCGTGGCCTAATATGCCACAATAGGCCAAAATGGAACAAAGCATAAGAGCTTGTAACGCACCACCAAAGTTTGATAGCACAAATTACCTATGGTGGAAAATTGTTATGAAATCGTTTTTGCAAGCTCGGGATTTCAAAACCTGGGTCTATGTCGAAAAGGGATACACACCTCCGACTATCCTGGTAGGAAGTGAGTCTGTCCCCGAAGACATTGGTTATTATACTGACGTGGAAAGTCAAGCAGCCAAGCAAAACTATGATGGGTTAAACGATATCATTCATGCAGTAACACCTGATCTTTTCCATCACGTGGCCACATGTGAAACCTCTCAGGAGGCTTGGGATAGATTAAGGACTGTTTTCGAAGGGAATTCAGCAGAAAAAGAAGCTAGACTTCAGAACCTCATGTCTGACTGGGAAAACCTTTGAATGCTTGAGGATGATACCTTTGAAGAATTTAACCACAAATTGTCTGAGATAGTGAATGCCCGTTGTTTTTACCTGAAAAACATATGTACCGTCTCTGGGTACTTTTGTAGTGCTCGAGATCAAAATCGAACAAGACGAGCCTAAACTAAGTCAATGGTCGTTCACGTCTTGCTTCGGTCACAGAGAGGATGAGCTTGGTCTAGGGAGGGAAACAGTGAAAGAAACTTGAGATCAGGTTGAGAATGTGTGTTTCTGGGTGTGAGAGTTTAAGATCTCCGTCGTGAGGGTGACTGGAGATCTCCAAGGCTAGAAGTGTGTTGAATTGATCAGGTGTTTTCTCTGAGGCTCTGGTATATTCAAGTGTTCTGAATGTTCTGCCTTGGAAGATAGAGGAAGCCTCTATTCATAGTGTTGAACTCACCCTGATCTCTTGACAGAGAGGGTGGAAGCCGTGGAAGAGTGGATGACGTGAGTTGTACTCTGTAACTGCTAGAGCTGTGTAGAACGTGTCCACTCAGCACTACTTTCTCGTAACTGTTCATCATCTCTATCAGTTTCTTTCTAACTGTCGTAGACCTCCAGACCAATACCCCTAAAGTTATCCCCACGTATGATGTTTTGATATCTTGTATAGTATGCAGATGTTGCGTAGTTGTGTTGAGCTAAGTGGCCATGAACTTGATTTGGCCAAAGTGGGTGTGGCGTCATGGCCTAGTGGCCATGAACTTGATGGCGCTGTTGATGCTGGCGCTATGAGATTTGCGTCATGGCCTAGTGGCCATGGACTTGTTAGCGCTAAGGATGTTGGCGCTATGAGGTGTGGCGTCATGGCCTAGTGGCCATGGACTTGGTAGCGTCGTGGATGCTGACGCTATGAGCTTTGCTCCACGGCCTAGTGGCCATGGCTTTGGTAGCGCCAACGATGTGGCGCTATGAGGTGTGGCGCCATGGCCTAGTATCCATGGACTTGGTAGAGCCGTGGATGCTGGCGCTATGAGTTTTGCACCATGACCTAGTGGCCATGGCTTTGGTAGCGCCAAGGATGTGGCGCCACAACCTTATGGTCACGGTCTTGGCCTTTGGCCAAGGCAATTTTGCTACGCCATCTTTGATTATGGCATGTTTGTGTACTTGGGCTATGGCATTTTTAGGTCATGGCGCGCTTATCCATGGTGTTAGAGCATGGCTCGGTCAACCTCACTAAGTGTTGGTATGTCAAGCTTAGTTGTCAACTTTAGTGATCAAAACTCGACCGCTAAACAACACACAATTAGGTGAAGTCATGTGAGAGTTAGCTTTAGGTTGTGAAAGATTTTGGTAGGATTTAGAATCACTGGTTGAAGAGTTGAAGAAAGACTGAAGATCAAACGAAAACATCCGGCTTCATCATTCAACAGGTTAGTGAATCTAAATAACGCGATTCCATTATCTTTTACACTTGTGCTACAAAAGACATAAACATAACTCTCAGCTTGAGCTTTACGTTATGACTTGATAACTTGTGATCAGTGTGTCTTAAGATAACTCCACTTTACCGCTTGTGGTATTTGTGTCGTAGTTATGACGTTTCATATTGCTTAGAGCTTTCTTTTCTTCTCCGTCTCTAAGTTAATATAAAGGTTTTTCTTAAAACCTTTTCGAGTTGGATATAGCAATGTGATGTTGTCTCGGTAGTATTACGAGATTTGATCCATCACAGTATTGTGTCTCTTCTTACCTAGTCTGGCTCTGTCGGATTGATTGCATATATTTATATGAGCCAATGTAAGAGAGATCGTGACTCTATGTTGTGTAGACTCGAAATACTGATGTTTCTGATATTCGAATACGACGTCATGGTTTGGCTCTGAACTCTGAAGTTCTGAATCATTCATTTGATTATGTATATGAACATCTTGTATGTCATATCTCACTTCTAGATTCCGAAACCATATATGTGTATCTCAACTTATGAATTTTCAATGTTCGAAACCTCAATGTAGGTTTTGGTAAAACTAAACGTTGATTTCGAAACCATAAAACTGGTTTTCGTATTCATAAGCTATTGGTCCGAAACTTAAATACTGTGACCATTGAAATATCACAGATTCGTAACTATGTTTGTGTGGCTGACAATGACTTGAGAATCGAGGCCAATGTTTCTTGACCATGTGAGTTCTAAAAGGTCGAAAAGACCCTGGGTTTCCTAAAGGTTTATGTGAACCTGGAAATATATTCCTGTGCGTCGAGGCTAAAAAGGTGTGAGCTGAAATAGTTCTCGACCACATGGACTCTCAAGTCCGACACCAAACATTTGTGGAGAATTTAATATGTGTTTCTTGTTTCGAAACCTTAACCAAGGTTTTGTTAAACATAATCTAGATTTCGAAACCAAGCTTTAGGTTTCACTATGTGGAAACTTGATTTGGGAACCTTAATATGGTTCTGGTCAAATAATGAACTTTAGGTTCCAAAACCTTAATTTGGTTTCTGCCAAAACAGATGTACGTTTCGAAACCTTAATATGGTTGACTCAGAATGTGTATCTTCGAAGTTCAAACTCTACATTTTTGATTTGTGCTTCAACGAATTAATGAGTTTGATATTCTCGGTTTGAAGTTTGAATTCGTTCATCTTCAATGTACAAGTGGAATTGAGTCATCATCTGAAATATGGTTAGTCGCTCTAGTTAGTAGACACATGATTTCGGATCAATATTGTACGTGATTAAATCTTCGTATGATTTTACTACTCGATCAAATATTCATTTGATTATTCATTTGATGTTTTGATTTGAATTCTTGGATATCATTAACGTGACATCTATATTGGAATCAAGAATTCAGGAGATTTAACATTTTGCTAGTTACTCGTGGAATCTCGTACCGTACTTCCAATGGTATATCTATTTGCGTGATTCAGAATGTCTGAACCTACGTGTTCACTTAAGCTTAACATACAAGGCTTGTCCACGTCTGTTATGATACTTTTATGCAGAACGTTGAACCACGTTGGATCAGATCCCACTTCCACCTAGGTTTGTCTGGTTAGCCCAGCAATACCAAGGAAGTAATGTCGACATTATTAAAGCTGGTGACGACAATTGGAAGTAATAATATCTAAGGAGATTTTCGAAACTAAGGACACGTTTTCGAATTGAGATCTTTCCCAGGGATCATACTTGGTAAGCACCATATTTCGAATTAAAAGAAATATCCAAATATACCTTAAGATATTATTTGCTTTTATTGATCTTGGCTAAACATCTTTCGAAAATATATTTTCTTTATGGAATATATTTTTCTTAAATGTGAAATGCTAGAGTATTAGTTCTCATTAAATGCTATGAGACTAAATGGGGAATTTCGGAATTATTAGGTAAATGTGCTTTGTGGAATTTCCGAAATTAAGTTTGCCTCATTTCAAAGCTAAAGCCTTAGTCAATATAAATAGTAGTGGTATCTCTCTTGAAGCTTTATCCCTCTGGCCAAGCTCTTCTTCGGAATTGAAAGCTTGTGTTTGTCGCTTTTCTTTTTAGTTACCTTTGAGCTTTTGCTCTCGTCCTAGAATTGCGTGAAAGTCTTCTCTAGGGATCGAGAAGCCTAGAAGTACCTCTTACGGGAAACTAGTTAATGTTTACTAGTCCTCTTACGGGAAACCTTGCGATCTTGTTTATTCCAAGGTCCTTCTCTTCTGATATAAGGCCACTCAAGATCGTTGTGATTAGAACATACTCTTTATCTATTAACCTGGATTTGTCAGCAAACCACTTTCGGTTTGTGTGCCTAAACTATAGATATTGAGTGGAATCAAGATCGTTGTTATTGGATTTGTTTTTTGCAGGTACATCGTTCTTCACGGTCATATCATATCGTACTTGCTACAGCTATCTGCTTGATTCCAATTGGGACGACAAGGTTACTCTTTCGGGAGTTTAGGTTTTGAAACCTTGATCGATATCTCGAGGTGTTTATTGCCTAAGTAAACTTAATAACCTCGCTCTTGGTGTGAAAAGACTTCGGTGAAATATCTATTAAGTTACCAAGGATATCATCTAGCGATTTGACCTGCCGCTATTTAGTTGGTGTTCACAAGGTTGTAATCGTCTGATTGGAGGTCTGGTAGCGATAGTCCTCGCGACGGGCTATGAGGCAACTCTTGCGTAAGACAGTAACATGCGTCTGTTTACGTAGGGGAGTACATGTGCGTGACCACCTTGTTGTGGTTGGAGGCGTAGGAATACTGAGGGGAAATATTTGTGACTAATAGTCTTAGGGTCATATTGTCTGCACCAGCTAGTCCGAAGTCTGAGAGTAGGTGTGTTGGCGGCTTAATTCTTAAGAGTATTCACAACTGGACTAGGTCCCGGGGGTTTTCTACGAGTTTGTAGTTTCCTCGTTAACAAAATCTTGTGTGTACATTACTTTACTTCCACATTATATTTGAGTCATCTTATATAATTAAAGTATCGTACTTGGTTGGTTGACATAGTATTTCGGATTCTTGTATTGACTCCCTTGTGTGAATCAATCATATTTGAAGGAGATCTTGTTCTTGAGTTCTTGATTACAGGAACCAGTCAAGGTTTGACTTATAGGTGGACTAAAATAAAAGATTGGTGGTGTACTCGGTACCCTCGTCTTTTCACATGGTATATTAGACCATTATGTGTTTAGATTGTGGCCTGCCTAAGTGTGTTTAGGCTGTTGTATGCTTCTCAGAGAGCTCTGGAGTGGGTTTTTCTACGAGTTTGTAGTTTCCTCGTTAACAAAATCTTGTGTGTACTTTACTTTACTTCCGCATTATATTTGAGCCATCTTATATAATTAAAGAATCGTACTTGGTTGGTTCACATAGTATTTCAGATTCTTGTATTGACTCCCTTGTGTGAATCAATCAGATCTGAAGGAGATCTTGTTCTTGAGTTCTTGATTATAGGAACCAGTCAATTTTTGACTTATAGGTGGACTAAAATAAAAGATTGGTGGTGTACTCGGTACCCTCGTCTTTTCACATGGTATATTAGACCATTATGTGTTTAGATTGTGGCCAGCCTAAGTGTGTTTAGGTTGTATGCTTCTCAGAGAGCTCTGGACAGGCCTAGAGTCGCGATGCTTCTGAGTTTTTCATCGAGTCTCGGATGTTGAGTCTTATTTTAAGAGGAAACCCGAGATGGCGCGTCTCTATCTTGACCAGGATTAGGCAAGGGCCTGAGGTCTTTAAATATTGAGGAGGAAACCCGAGAGGGTGCATCTCTATCAATTCTCCACCATAGTATCAGTGAGCGATTTAGTTCTGATGTCGAGGAATTCGAAACGATGTCGACATGAAGTAAATTGGTGGTATTATGAGTTGGTGGGCTGTTTAGCGTTGTGCTATGATATTATTCTCTTCATCCGGGGAGTTATAAGAGAGAACTCATAGAGCATATTTGGCTTGCAGAACAGGTTGTATTCTGATCCATAGAGATGTGCTTGAGTAGGCAATCGCACTACGATATATTCTCTCAACTCGGAAGCTATAAGAGGGAACTCGTAGAGCTATAGGGATCTGCCTGAGTAGGCAATCGCCTCTTGGGAAGGCATAGCAGAAGGAGATTTTATGATTTTATTCTTTCTCCATTTTTCACCATCTACATTAAGTCCACTGGTTAGTGTGGAACAGTAATGTTTCATACTAAGCACTAGATGGTGAGAGCAGTTCTACTGGTTTCAGGTTTTCATAATGCCAACTCTATCAGAGATGTAGAACGGGATAATATTCTAATGTGAATTATAGCTATGATGTACAGCTGAGAATGAGACTATGTGTGTGAAAACATGCAAGTGTAGTTGGCTAAAGTTTTTTTTTTTCCCAGGTGATGGGATACAAGATGGGTGGCGCCATGGTTGGCACCAAGATGGCCGAGGCACATCAGGGTTCATGGTCACGTCACCATAGTCGTGGCGCCATGGAGGCTAAGGGTTGAGTACGGGCGTGGCCATGGCGTCATGGCCATGGCGCAAAATCCCAATAGGTTTTTTCGTTTTCGTGGTGCCATAGGTTTCATTGGCTACAAAGTTTGTGGCGCCACAAGCTTTTGTGGTGCCGTGACTATTCTATAGAAGGGAATACTATGCTTAGTGGGGTCCCCAGTATTATGTATGTGAATACATGCTTAGGCTAGGTCTTTAGCCAGGAAAAGAAAAGGAAAGATTTTACCCGTTTTAGTAGAGAACTTTTCCTCTTTCTTTCATCGTTGTGGTCAAGTCCTTGTTCCTTCTTGATCGTCTCCACTTGGCGGGTGGTTCTGCAATCAGCTGATTTCCGGAGCAGCGCCTTTGGTGTAAGCTCGGGTGGCGTACTTTCCAGTTGGCAAGAAGCGGATATTGATGTTCAAAGTTGAATCTGTAGTGCTGAGTGAGGTGGAGCACTGACGCTTTACGAGATAATGACCAATCCAGTGGTAGTCTGCAGTAGCAGTTGGTAGAGAGACACCGGGGAAGTCGATCGCATTCTTGTTCTTGACGTAGATCTAAAAGTCTCTTGTTTTGGTGTAGAACATGTGCCTTTCTGTCTTATATATCCTCTTAACGTGTTTATTGTGGGGATCTCATACTCTCGGTATCCCCTTATAGAGAATTTCTCCAAAACACGATGATTGCGCCAAGTCCCCAGTCGTTGAAGATGGTGTTGGAGTTAAAATAGGTGAACTACTTGATAAAGATGTTTACCTCGCTGTTTTTACTGAGTAGTAAAGTTCTAGGAGTATTTCGTCGTGAATTCTGACAGTTCGCGTCTTGCGTGTTTCCTGGTGTTTGTGTCATATCTCCTAACTCACTTGTTGTATCATCATGAAATTTTTACACATGGTAGTAGACATCCAGATGAGTATTGTTTCCAAAAATCTCTTCGAGGATCCTTGTATATTTTCCACAGTACTTGACGTGGTCTTGCACATGATTCCTGACTGCACATCTCACGTGTGTTGTAGTGTTTGTGACGTATCTCCCAATTCCCTAGCTGGATTAGCATGATATTTTAGTATGTTCCGGGATACATACATAGAAAGATTTTGTCCAAAAATGTTTCCAAAATACCTTGTGGATTTCTCAAACAGGCTGCTTCTTCACAACGAAAATTGCAAGCGCAGGAAGTTCTGACAACTTTTCTTTCCCCCAATGTTCACGTCATATTTCTCAAACCACATGGAGTTATTGTATGAAATTTTACCACATATTTGTAGACATTAAAATGGAGTTTGTGTACGAATTTCACCCAAAACTTCCTCACGAGATTTCCGCAGCAATCGTTTTGGCTTCATACATACGTTCTGTCCACTTACTTCGTCGTGTACTGTAGTGTTTACGCCATATCTCTTAAACCACGAACTGGGTTGCTATGAAATTTTAGAACATAATATTAGACACCAGCAGGATGATGGTGTCCAAAATCACTTTCAGATCTTTTACCAATCTTCCCTGTTTCTCGTTTTTGTGAAGGCCGTCGTACATCGAACTTGGTGTGTAGTCGTGAAAACACCTTGTTTGTCTCCATAGTAGGTTTGCTCCATGAGACCCAAAAATAAAATAACTTCTACATAATCATGGGTTACAATATTTGATTGGTAACTCTAACACTGAGGCTGCAGGTAATGGCGTTGATCCGGAGGGTTAATGAAGGCTGGGAGGACATTCTGTGGAGTCACAGAGGATATATGGTGGTAGAAACATCGGGTGAGGCTAAGATATGAATCCAGGTGTACGGAGGTTTCTCAAAGGTTTCGGTAGGTGTGTACATGATCTCGTTGTTGAAGTAGTAAGATTGTGTCTGCTTCTTTGGAAAACTCTTGTAACAAGGAATCCCTGACGACTTTCAGGTTTCCGTAGAGGCGTTGATGTCGGTGTTGATTGAGGTTCTTCCTTTTGGATCTTCCTTCCTTCAAAGGATCTGTAGTGGATAGTCCTCCGCTGCATGGATGTCTCTGCTCGAGTAGGTCCTTCCATGATGATGAAGCTCTTTGGTAGAGACAGTGGCATGTCTGTTGTGTCTTATCTTTCCCTTGACGAGATTTCATCATTGATCGGGTCGTGGCAGCCAGCACTCCTAACGGTGTTCAGTGCGATGAAGAACGGTTGTGGTGAAGAGTCCCCAGCCATGTTCTGTGATATCTTATCGACGTCTTTTGTTGGGTTCAACTTTCCTCGTGCAGAAACATGTTGTTCGCCGGCTTCCTTCAACATTCTCGTGTATTGGCCTTTCGGAGATGGTAAAGGCTCGAGTAAGCAGAGCATTCTCTTTAGTTGTTGAGAATCATCGAATCAGGGTAATCCGGTTATTCTATTCTTGTCCAGACGTCTAACATCTCTAGGTTTTCTTCGAAGATAATGAGTCTGGAATCCTGCATAGGCTTCGGTCCTCGTACTCTCTTTGTTGCAGATCTGCATCTTGTGCTTGAGTCACATTCTTGTTCGGGACCCTTTGAGTTATATTGTGTTGATACCCTGTTATCAGGCTTGCTAACGCGTCTCATGTTATCACGAGCTTCTTCAATCCTTAACTGCGTGGATCCTTCTCAAGCAAGACAGGGATGGTTGTCGTCGATCGTTTTGCAGCCTTGTAGAGCTCTTAGCATGTTTGAGAGCGTCGTAAGAGAGTTCAAGAACCATCCCGTCGATACAAAATTTGAATTTTGAACTTCTTCCAATGAGGAGTATCCCATGGGAAAGGGGTCTCCTGGATAGGAAGGTTGGTGTGGACGAAGTAGAGATGCGCCTTCTCTTCTGGCCGCAGTGGTAACTTTGGGAGTCCCCATGTCCCGTTGTTATTCTCCTGGTGGTGACGATGGGGTTGTATGCCTCTCTAGTATTCGTTAATAAATCATTTGTCGTCACGGGTACTACGGGCCCTTCGCTCCTTAAGGGTTCATTACTCCATAATAGTGCAGGTTCAGTTGTGACGCTGTGATTCGTGGCGCCATGGATTGTGGCGTCGTGAATCAGGGCTCCGTAACTTGTGTCGTCATTACTCGTGGCGTCGTAGCCTGTGTTGTGATCCACTTCGACCCATGCTGTCACCTGGAGTTTCCAAAGCGAGCTTGAAGTCGTATGCTTTGGGTGTGTCACCTCCGTAGCTGGACTTTTCCTTTTACTCCCTTCGCTGATGGCACTCACGGAAGGTAAGTTGTTGTTGTACTGCTAGTTGATCAGGTTGCTGTCACCGTTGGTATTACGAGCCTCTTCGCTTTTTAGGGGTTTGGCCCTCTTCAGTAGCGCTGGTGCAGTCGTGGCAGATCTTTTGCAGTTTCATGGAGGGTTCGATAGACAAGGATCATTTCGAGCTCCACCAATTGTAGTTCTATTAGTCGAGATCTTGGATCCTATTCTGGCACGAAAAATACTCGTGGTAGAAGGCGTTCATCATTTTGCTCCACGTACCAATGCTGGGCAAGATTGTTGTAGGCTCTTCCAGCGTGGGGTTCCGGGAATTTTCTGAGCCTCAACACTTGGTGGTGTAGATGCTCCCCTCTTGGTGAGAGGGATCCTCTACACTTTATGTGAGCACGGTTGTTGGTGCTGGTGAACAAGTAGCGTCGTCTCCTCCTCTGGGCTTTGGAGTAGTATATCCAAATCGTCTTTTAGCGACGTACTTGTGTTGCGGCTCTTTCCGCGTCGAAACTCTGTTTGAGTATGGATCATCTCATCATCACAGTGAGATTAGTACCAGCAGCATCCTTGGGAGTTCCTTTGGCTTGTGAACCTGACGATGGCCTCGTAGTTAAGAGTTTTGGGACAAGCCAAGACCTCCATCTGGGTAGCGACAAAATGATTTGGTATTCTGTAAGATCGTCTTGCTGCTTGGCTAATCCTACGTGGTTAGTTTCTTTGGCACTTCCATTTCCTTTAAAGTGGCATCCTTTATCCTGATCGAAGAATAGGGGTTACTACGAGGCGTGCTAACCGGATCTGGATATGCAGGAGTTGTTGGGGCGGTAGGGGTTACTGGAAACATCATCGTGGGTGGTTTGGATGCTGGGACGCTGAATGTGGGTGGACTGGTAGGTGTTGCGCTGGAAGTCGGAGTACCTTCAGTTGAAGAGTTAGGATTTTTGTTGTCTGACCCTGCCCTGAGTTCAACCATTTTTTAGGAAATCTTCTGAAACCGAGAGATTGATCTCCCACTGTGGTCGCCAAATGTTTTTACCTGAAAAACATATGTACCGTCTCTGGGTACTTTTGTAGTGCTCGAGATCAAAATCGAACAAGACGAGCCTAAACCAAGTCAATGGTCGTTCACGTCTTGCTTCGGTTACAGAGAGGATGAGGTTGGTCTGGGGAGGGAAACAGTGAAAGAAACTTGAGATCAGGTTGAGAATGTGTGTCTCTTGGTGTGAGATTTCAAGATCTCCGTCGTGAGGGTGACTGGAGATCTCCAAGGCTAGAAGTGTGTTGAATTGCTCAGGTGTTTTCTCTGAGGCTCTGGTATATTCAAGTGTTCTGAATGTTTTGCCTTGGAAGATAGAGGAAGCCTCTATTTATAGTGTTGAACTCACCCTGATCTCTCGACAGATAGGGTGGAAGTCGTGGAAGAGTGGAGGAGTGGAAAACGTGAGTTGTTGATAAGGTGTCAAACCTATCAAGAATAATTTCTCGACTCTAAACAACTCAATAAAGATGTAGTAAAGCAAGTCAAGTTCGTTCCACAGGGAGGTGTGAGTTCTCGTTGTTATAAAGTTCAATTCTTGTTTCAAAGAGAGTGAATCAAGGTAACAAAAATATATAAACTGAATTTTGAATCAAATAATAATGATAAAAAGCGATTAAGGAATTCCTATCAATCCACGAAACAAAGCATAATCAATTTTAAAAGCATATTTCTCGCAATATCCTACTTGTTACCACCCTAGAATAGTTATAAGCTCAACTATCCTAATCAATTCCTTGTGTCACCGGATACGGAAGTACTCGACTACCGGATTCTAATCAATTAGAACACCTAAAATAAGCTCTTCAAGTGATTCAAATCAAAAGCATTAGACTCTATGAATTGGGGTAAAACCTAGCCACGCACTCGTAAGCTCGGATTGTGAACTAAGGTAATCTTTTACTTCTCAACGATTTAACAACATCCCGCCGTCAATAATCGAGAATTACTACTTGTTGTTATTGATTCTTGACAATTACGGATCAAAGAATCTCTAACTAGCAATAGGGTTGTCAACTAGCTACGTGATTGCGCACTCAAGCAACTCGAGGAAAACCCATAAATATTCAAGCACAATAAAAGATTCACAACAAGTAAAAATAGAGGATTAAAATACTTATGCAAATTGATTAAAACTCATGTCTCGGGATGTCAAGTTCATCCCTAATCAAAAATAAACTTAGCTACTCATGTTCTTGAAAGAAAACAAAATCTTTGAGTAAAAATAAGTTGTTAAAAACTCAAAGCTAATAAGAAAAGTAAACTTAGGGTTTTTCCAAGCTTTTTCCACTGCGGCTCCAAAAACAGATGTAAAAGATGTTCCTTCCGTTTTCTGCGCCCCCTCTTTATATCTCTGAAAAACCCTGCAAACTCTTGCCAAATCATGCTAGGTAATACCCTTGTATCCATATCCGTTCAAAGCTCCACAAGGCCTCCAATCTGAACTGTCCACTACCCAAAATCTATCATTCTAGGCACCACCTGATGGCTACCTTTCCTGACCAGAAACTGTACCACATTGACCCTTGCAGACTCCACACAAATAAGCACTATAAACCTGCCTTTGCTCTTGTCAAACACATCCATCAGCAGCCGTCTAAACTCTCCACCACAGCTACCAGCTAACAAGCCTACTCCATTGAACAACCTCAACACCCTTCTTAAATCCAGCTGCCCTTCAATTCCAGACACAATACTGCCCAGATTTACTTGCCATAACAACACAGCAACAACCAACCCCATTGAAAACCCACCAGAACTCAACTCCATCAGCACCGAAACCTCCACAGAATCAGCCACCATCCATCTCCTGAACCACCATCAGCTGTACAGCTTCACAACCCTTCGCAGTTCAGGCCTTTTAGCAGATAATTTGTATGCATTCACAAACTCTTAATGAACCAAGCTGTGTTGGTATTTGAATTCCTCCATTAATTCTCCGTCCCTGCAGTTACAAAACAGATGATAACCCAAGTCTCCAAATCGTATCAGAAGTCAATACATTCATTCAAGTTCTCCATTCATCATAAGTTTAATGGCGGGAAGCATCAGTCTTCCTTGCTTCTCTGCATTGTTCTTACACTCTGTAACTGGAATCAAACAATTCCACCTGATACCCAACTTAAGTTCTTCTTTCTTGCCTTCAGATTCCTCCAAGCCCTTGTCTAAACCCATTCTGCAGTTCAGAAAAATACCAGCTCTGCAACTCTCTTGTAGTCACCAAAATCAGACTCAGAGAATCCCCATTCCTAGCTGCAAAACATCACAGCTACAGCCAACAACAAACCATTGTCCATCATCAACAATTGAACTCCAAATCACCACCAAATCACCACAGATTTGAACTCTGAGTTCCAGTGAATCAACACCAACCTGTACTAACTTCAAAACCCCATGGAAATCACGACAACAGCAGCAGTAAACCCTTCCTAATCCAAGCATTTCTGGACAGAAGTTTGCCCTAAATCACCACCTCTACCGACTTGATTCAGCCCTTTGTTAAGTTCACAAATCAAGCCACAAACCAGCATCCATTCTCTCTTCAGAACTTCACCAAAAACCCACAGCACTAGCTCATGCTTTTCCATCTGCTTGTATTAGCCTGAGAAACCCCTTCTTTACCCAACATCGAGCTCTGCAAAAACTTCCACTTGATCCACAAATTGAACACAGACTCAATCCTTGCTTCTTCCTTCTTACAGCCAATTCAAAGACCAGAAATTGACCCTAGTAAAACCCTGTAATCCAGACGATGAGCAGCGACCATTTCTCCTTCGTCCTCACTCATCTGCAGCTCCATCGCTCTCTCTTCTTTCTTCCTCCCTGTTTCCGTTTGAAATTCAGACACAGATCTGAAGAATGAAGAAATCCTGCGTCTGTTTTGTTCAGGATAAGGGAGTACCCCTTATCGCTGTGCTGGGATTGGGAATAACCCGGCGCCCTGAACTCTTGGTGGTGCCCCTATGCTTGTACTCCATGGCAGCCCTGAGTAAACTTGTCTGGGTGCCTCAGTAATTCTGTGTCTGCTCCTTAGTAACTCTGATTTTCAACACCTTTGAAGCCTTGCTCTTTTCTTGTATTTGAATCGACCAACTTCAAGAGTCGCCAAGTGATGATTAAGTTGTTATTTGCTTCATTTATTATAATATTATTTCAAAATACCTGCAAAATAGAAAACAACGTTAAATAACCAATGTACGAGGCATAAGCTTAACTAAAGTGTATAATAAGGTACTCTTGAGTAGGTGTTTTAAGGCATCTATCAAATTCCCCCACACTTAGTTTTTGCTCGTCCTCGAGTAAACTCCAAACACAACAAATCCGTGAGGAAATTGTTGCACTTAAAGCTTGTAGCAAGTTTCTTTTTCTCACTTCAAATCACAACTTCATCCTGTAACAAGTTTGTCTTCTAATCCATGCATGGCTTCGGCTAGCAAATATTTGGCTTGTGTTGGTCTTCATTCAAATGTGAGCTTCTTTTCTTTCTCTTGGACTGGTTCTTGTTTGTTCCAACGATATGAGTATAACACCTTGTTTGCACTTGTTCTTCTTGCTCCATTTTAGTGATAAGGACCACTCCATAAATGATTGTGGTTTCAAAACTTGTAAAAATTGCACTCCAATTGTCTTCGAGTCTTCACTGATTATGCATGGTTCTTGCTTGCATCTAAACTCCCCAAAATCCATATATCCAAAACTCAAATCAACAATATAATTATAGTAAGTCGGTTACATACCTCCCTTTCTTCATAAATTTTAGCATACCATAGCTTCACCGACTTGCACTCATTCTCCATGTAGTTCTTGGATTCTTCATGTTTCTCTTGGGCATGAAATTTGATATTCTCAATGCTCCGCACACCTCACAAAAGTAACAAAATCAGCAACATCACAAATAAGACAAGCATCAACTCTCTTGGATCTTTTTTTCGATGTTTCTCTTGACAATCTTCGACACAAATCATTCCACCAAATCGAGCTTTTGTACTTCCTCTTTGTTATCTTCAAATGAATCTCGCAACCAACAATTAGTCGCATCAATATATATCTTCAACTCAAAATCACAACAAGGATACTTCACCATAAACTCATCTTCATTGTCTTCATAAGCTCTTCTTTTTCACATTTTTTTTCTTTTTTTTTTCTTTTTTTTTTTTTTCGATTTTTTTATATTTTGTTTTATTGGGCAGTTCTTTTTTTCGCCTTGGCAGTTCTGTTTTTCGCCATTTTTTTTTTAAGAGAGAGATAGAGAGATAGAGAGAGAAATAAAGAACAAAGAACTTACCTCTCCCCCACACTTGAACTCTACATTGTCCTCAATGTAATTGACTCGTCCAATGGAACTCAAGTGTAGGTAGAAATCTGGTGGGTTGACTCCCACCAAGCGAAATCGAATGGGTTGACTCCCATTAAGCACAATCTTTGTATCTCTACGAAAAGAACAAACAAAACAGCAAAAGAAAGAACAAAAATCAAAAACACAAGGAAATATAAGGAATATAGAAATACAAACCGATGGGTTGCCTCCCAACTAGCGCTTGTTTAACGTCTTTAGCCCGACGTAGTACTCCCATTGCTCTTTAACCTTTCTCAATCACTTCAGCTGAAAAGCAAGAGCTCACATCACTCGGATACCTCATAGAATCAAAGATATTGAATCTGATGACTTCACCATCGAACTCCAAGGTCAAGCTACCATCTTGGACATCAATCTTTGCTCCAGCAGTACTCATAAATGGTCTACCCAGCAGCAAAGGTGTGGAACCGAATGAACTCTCCATATCAAGGACATAGAAATCTGCCGGAAAAATCAATTCATTGACCTGCACTAAAACATTCTCAACAATCCCTTTCGGGTACACATTAGATCTATTTGCAAGTTCAAGAACCACATTTGTTTCCTTAAGAGGACCAAGATCAAGAGAGTCATAAATTGAAGAAGGCATAACATTCACAGATGCTCCTAGATCTAACAAAGCTCTATTGAATCTAATTTTACCAATTGTGCATGGTATAGTAAAGCTACCGGGGTCTTTCAATTTAGGTGGAAGTTTCTTTTGAAGATACGCCGAGGCGCTTTCCCCCACACTCATAACTTCATTCCCGGCTAGCTTTTGCTTGTTCGTTAACAATTTCTTTAGACACTTTGCATAACGAGGAACTTGCCTAATTAAATCAACAAGTGGAATGTTTACAAGAACCTTTTTGAGGATCTCCCAAATCTCGCTGTCTTGCATCTCTTTCTTTGCCTTCGCAAACCTGCTAGGAAAAGGTGGAGGAGTTGCGTGAGTAGGAACAAAAGGTTTAGAGTTAGAATCAGTTACCAAATCAGCCTTTTTAGGGGCTGTATTGTCCTTGTTCGCATCCTCTTTGGGTTCCACAACAGATTCTTGGACCTTCGGTGGTGTTTGTTCAACTTGCTTCCCACTTCGTAACGTCACAACATTGACGGTCTCTTTAGGATTCACAACTGTTTGAGAGGGAAGAGTACCCGCTGCATGTGCTTTCATCAAGTTCATGTCATTGGCTAGTCGACTAACTTGATTTTGCACTTCCTTTATAGTCATCTCTGTTTTTTGTTGAAATTGATTGAACCCTTGAACACTCTTTGAGATCTCTTGCATACCTTGCATCATAAGATTGAACTTGTCATCCAATGAAGAACCATGCTCTTGACTGCCTTGTTGTGGTCTTGGTTGAAATTGAGAACCACTTGGTCGGTTGTAAGGATTAGGAGCCGCCGCATGTCGATTAGCATAACTGAAATTTGGATGATCTCGCCACCCCGGATTGTATGTGTTGGAGTAAGGATCATATTTCTGCCTCGATTGCTCTTGGTACAACGCATTCGCTTGCTCCATCTCATTGTTGTGTGAAGGAAAAATTACCGCTGCCATTTGTTGCATCATTCTCTCCATGTTGCTCATTCGTTGATCAATATGAGAACCTTCACCTACTTCATTCACCTTCTTCACGGTAACATCAGCTCGGGTGGAGAATTGTTGAGAATTGGATGCCATATTCTCAATCAAAGTCTTTGCTATTTCAGCGGTTTTGTCAAGTAAAGCTCCACCACTTGCGGCATCTATCATTGCACGATCATGTGATAACAACCCTTCATAGAAATTTTGGATGATAAGTTGCTCACTTAGTTGGTGATGAGGACAACTAGCCAACAATTGCTTGTACCTCTCCCAGTACTCATAAAGAGTTTCACCGGTGATTTGCTTAATGCCACTAATCTCCTTCCGAATCTGTGCCGCTTTTGAAGCTGGAAAATACTTCTCAAGAAATAATTTCTTCATCTCGGTCCATGTAGTTACACTCCCCGGAGTGAGGAAATATAACCATTCTCCCGCAGCATCAATCAATGAGAATGGGAAAGCTTCCAACAAAGCTTTGTCGGCATCCACTTTCGCTTGCTTCATACTTGTAACCACATATTGGAACCGTTGCAAGTGACGATTTGGATCATCTCCCGCCATTCCACTGAACTTAGGCAACAAGTGAACGAGTTGAGGCTTCAACTCAATGGTTCCATCTAACTCAATGCAAAGGGGTTGCTGGTCCAAGTTAGGAGAAGCATGTTCCTTGAGTGTCTTCTCAGGTTGTGGAGGTATGACATTGCCGTCTGCGTCCATCTCTTCTATTTGAGGTTCTTGTGGAGGTTCTTGTAGTACTTTCCCCCCACGTGTAGTGATACCACACCGGTTGTAATTCCAACGTTGTGATGCCAGAGATCAAGTACCTGAAACAAAATTTTTGAGTGAAAGTTATAATCTGATTTTGGAACAAAAAACAAAAATAACGAAAGAATAAAATAAATAACAACTTCAAACTACCACTGCCTCCCCGGCAGCGGCGCCAATTT
>JAJJMA010026163.1:0-15193 GCA_023529015.1 Papaver nudicaule
CAATTCCGAAATCTAAACTCTAGTAGGCTAAATCAAGAATTGTGTTTCGACACCTAAAACTGACAACCAGCTTGACATACCAACGCTAGTGGGTTTGACCGGACAATGCCCTAACAATCTCCCCCTTTGTCAATTTTAGTGACAAAACCAATTTACATATGGATTCAAAAGATATACAATTAAGTACTAACCAAATGTATCTTGATTTCTTGAATTCTTCAACTTCTCCCTTGAGTCTTGATGTGTTCGTTTAACTCTTGTTGATGAATCCGTAGACAACAGCTACAACATATCCAGCTCAAACAACCTCGAAGGTACGCTCAAGCTTACATGGGTTAATATGCTAATCCCACATGTTGTTTGTGCAAAGAGTAAAAATCTGAGCAAACTTTAAAGTCTGTGTATCAAAACTTTTAAAGTGATTCTACTCATTCCTGATATGAAGCTTCTTCTCAGCTTTAATACCCCCCCTTACTTGATACTTTGAAAAAACACAACAAGTAAGCCCATGATGTTCTCCCCTTATGGTTATGCACCACAAGAACAAGAACCATATGTATTCTCCCCCTATTTGTCACAAAAATGTGACAAAGTAGTTCGAGACTAGGGTTTCATAAACCTATGAGGATAGGTTAAGCTAAGTACTCGCATACCAAGTTTAAGATGACATAACTAGGAAATCAGAACGATAATCTCTAAGTTGATTCATCTTTGGAGAAATATAGACACACTTTTCTCCTAATATTCCACAACCACGCTCCCCAAAAAGATTTGTTATTAAGCGCAAGTTCAAGTTAAGAACTCTCCCCCATGTGGTGTTATTCAATAAAGAACAACTTACAAAGCCTAACTTGGACAAACAATTTAATGTATCCAGTATTCCTTTGTTTAAAACAAAAGTCATAGACTTTGTTTGCAACTTGTATATTTGAGAACTCTTAAAACCAAGTTGAGTCAGAGAAACATGAAGGATACATATTCATATTCAAGGATTTGACAACCATTGAACAAATGAATATTAACTTGATCAATGTTAATGACATACCTCTATGTAATCTCCAACCGGGTTTGTGCCCTATTCTTGTGCTTTACCTCACCATATCAATTGAAAGGGAACTTCATGGTGAGGCTGCACAAACACAATCAAGTTGTGTCAGGGTGATAAATTTCTTGTTCACCTTTGGTGGTTAAAACAAGATCTCCTACATCACTGGGTTTTTCACCAGAAGTAGCCTTCGGCTTAGAGTTCTTTGCCTTTCCCTTTTTCCTGTTTTTCATCAGTAACCCAAGCATCTCATGATGTGATAGCATCATACCAAACATTTTTTGGTTAAATGACACAATATTTTTCATGAATTCTCTTTGGGTGGCCTCACTGGGGTGATCATTCCCTTTGGCATTTATTGCTCTACCAATATTCTTTGGTATCCACTTTTGAGTGGTCTTAGGAGTAATAGGATCTTTCTTCCCATCTTTCTCAACAAGATTACTTGAGAGAACATTGGATTGACCATTCTTTTGCAAGTTAGTCGATCTCTAATTGGGAACATCAGATCTAGTCTTCGCATTTACAAAGTGTTCCTTTCTATGACGATTAGGAGAGAACTTTGTAGAGCGTTTATAGGCATAACTCAGTTTATCATGATACTGCTTTTTATGCCTAAAGGATGGACGTTCACAACCTGCATGAAGATGATTAACCTTGTTGTTCGATCTAGATTTGATCTCCAACACACTTGCATCATTACAAATGTTGGCTTTTTCGTTCCTTTTACGGAATCTGCATCTTCTTTCCAAGTGAAGTGACCTTTATCACCACAATAAAGGCAACGTTTAGTAACAAAAGGAGTGGGATGCTCATTGTTACCTGGATATTGTCGAGCTTGAAAGGCTTTGCTCTTTTTATCCTTAACTTGTGGTAGAGGTATTTCACTCTTGAAATTTGTAGTAGCCTTCGGTTGAGAAGAATCTTTAGCCTTGACAAATTTCACCTCTTTGTTAATACTTGGAGCGTCTATTCCTTTATAGCCCAATCCTTGTGTGTCACGATGATTTTTACTCGTTCCTAACATCAAGGTTAATTTGTCCGAGCTATTGTTGAACTTGTTTAAGTTCTCTTCTTCCAACCTTTTGATCTTTTCATAAGCATTAACTAGATCATTCTTAGATGAATCACCATTCTTAAGATTATCTAGTTTAGCTTGAAGAAGTATTTCTCGATCATGACCTTCAGAAATTAGTAATTTGAGACTTCTAATTTCTTCGTTGTGATCGGTTGTACCATTAGTGTCAAGTTCCTTTTGCAAGGTAACATTTTGACAACGAAGTCTGTCACATTCAACCTTTTTACAGAACAAGGACCTCTGAGCTTCTGAAAGTTTCAGATAGCATTCCTTGATGAGGTTATTCGTAACAATATCTTCATGGTACACTTCTTCATCAGAGTCAGAACATATGTCCTGATCAGAGTTCCCAGCAGCATGAGCTACATTATTTGTCTTACATTCTTGAATGACATTTGACATATCATCAATAATTGCAATGTAAGCTGGATTCTCTTTTGCATCTTTGGTAGGGCATTCATAGGATTTATGCCCAAAACCAAGACACTTGAAGCATTGAACATTATCATCAACACAATTGAGTGTCTCCAAAGAGGAAGATGATGTATGTCTGGATAAATCTTTTTTCCGTTTTTCAAGACGGTGAGAGGAGTTATCCCAATGCTTTATTTGTGATTCACTAGGTTAGATGTACTAGCACGGTTCACGAACCGTAGGGAAATACCTATCTCTTTTCTCAGGAGATTTCTGACATGTTGTGTGATTAAGGACATAGTACAACTTAATTCCTTTTCGAAACGATCATCACACATATCAACCTCGGAAGTGTTGATTTCGTCAGAAGAGGTACTGGGAGGGCTAACGGCTTTTAAAGCAATTGATCTATTTTGCTCATGATCAAAGACTTTAAGTTTACTAACAAGGTCACTTCTTGTTATTGTTAAACCGTGTACTTCTTGGATGGCATGTTTCTTTGATTCGTACCTTGAGGGTAATGACCTCAGAATTTTACACACAATGTCCCTTTCTGGAATAGCTTTTCCTAAGGTGTGACAGGCATTCACTATTTCAGACAATTTGTGGTTAAATTCTTCAAAGGTATCATCCTCAAGCATTCGAAGGTTTTCCCAGTCAGACATAAGGGTTTGAAGCCTTGCATCCTTTTCTGCGACGTTCCCTTCGAATACGTTCCTTAATCAATTCCAAGCCTCGTGAGAGGTTTCACATGTGGCCACGTGATGGAAAAGATCAGGTGTAACTGCATGAATGATAGCATTAAGCCCATCATAGTTTTCCTTAGCGGCGAGAGTTTCTACGTCATCATAAGTCGCTTTGTCTTTGAGGACAGATACCTCACCATCTAGAATAGTTGGTGGTGTATATCCTCTCTTAACATAAACCCAAGTTTTGAAATCCCGGGCTTGCAAAAACGATCTCATTGCAGTCTTCCACCATAGGTAATTAGTGCAATCAAACTTTGGTGGTACGTTACAAGCTCTTACGCTTTGTTCCATAACTCACAAGCCGCGATAAACACAGACAGTTACGTCCTTAATGTGTTCACCGGCTCTGATACCAATTGAAAAAGCAGGGGTACCGAAATACAACCAACTTTTCGTTTGGGCTCGTGAGACTTATGGTCAGATCTGGACGATCTCAAAAATCAATATCCAGATCTGTTAACCTGAATTTGGATCTCAAAGGATCAGTCCGACACAAGACAGGGTCTTGGTAAATCCAATGGATGGATTGGGGACATCGATCAGGTTTATTAATAACGTACTTCTTGTGTTTGCTTTAATTATATAATCAGAGAATATAATGCGGAAAGTAAAGCACACAAGACACCAGAGATTTTTTTAACGAGGAAACTACGACCTGTAAAAAAACCTCGGGACCTCGTCCAGATTGAACACCGCACAGTACAAACTGTCTACAAACACTAGCTTACTATAAGACTTCGGTCTGGGATGTAGCAGAGACCAACTCAAGCCCTCTAAGCGAATTGGCTACTGTCGCACTCATTACGTCTCTAGATCCCCCACAAATACTCACGCATTTGATTCCCCTAGATGACGTCCTTTACAGGCCCAGGAGTTTCTTTAACCGCTGTTAAAGGCTTGTGTCAACAATTTCGGCTTTGCAACCCTTCGGATTTCTCCAGGTCATACGGAAATCTACTTACAAGCGGGGGCTGACAAGTAAACCGAGTAAACTATGACCAACTTGTCTCTACCTCAGTTGTAAACGAAGAATCACTTAAGAAACTTATATAACTGGAGCTAACTAGGTCTTACAACACCGAGTGCAGCCGTGCGTTGCTTCCTTTCAAACCTCATATGTAACGTATCAGTTCTTGAATGGCCTTATATCAGAAGAGAAGGACCGTAGAATAGACAAGAACGTGATCAGGTTACCAAGGTTACAGGTTACTCCGATTTCAACCGCTAAGGTCTCAATCTCCTACCTGTGCTTCCCAACTCTCAAGAGAAGTCTTTATAGTCGTAGGTAAATCCCAAGAGGAACTGCTACCTAATAGAGGATGACTATACCACAACAAGCATTCACCGAAGTGAAAAGAGTTTTACGATCTCTTCCAAAAGGAATCTTCACGTATGCTTGATGCTTGCGGTTTTCGTCCTTAGACACCTCTATTTATAGAACTCAATAAGATAGGTTGCTTTGGAATACATCAACTAGTTACTTGTTCCACAAGTCTAGGAAACCCTAACTTGCAAACCAAGTAAACAGAGATTTATCTCAATTGGAAATCTTTTAACATTTATTTGCCAAGTGTTTTATTAGCTCATAAACACTTCAAGATAGATATCCAACAGACCAGAGATAATCTTTATCTTATTGACACATTGAGAACCGTTAGATGGACCACAGAAGATATTTCGTGATAACTGTAACACCCGCAATCCTGACACAGACCCACACCCGAGTTCATGGCAGTATTCGGCATGTTAACCCCCTAGGCCAGAGCCTCAATACAGCCATTAAAGCTCATGCTTAGGCTATTATACACCACACCCACTAGACTTGCAAGTATGCCCCAATACACAGAGTTATATCAACAGCGGAATCACATTACAGCAACACAGTTCATAGAGGTCTAGGGGTGATGCTTCATGGTTCATATATGTTACTACTATATGAGAGTATAATGATGGGTACCTCACATCAGTCGAGGTGAAATGATACCTGGAATACTCATACATGGCTTCAAGGTATACATAGTATCAAGGTACAATACTTCTATACACTACACCAAATTTGGGCGGTAGCAACGGTGCCTATCTGTTGCTAAAAGTGTTGGAAACGGTGACCAGCCGTTGCGATTCACTATGTGACGAATTTTAGCAACAGTAATGCTGTCGTTGCGTCCAAGGGTAAGCAACGGATCTAGCAACGGCAGTAGGCGCCGTTGCTGATTTTTGCCCGCAACGGCTGGGTTTCCGTTGCGGATATTTGCCAGCAACGGCTGATTGGCCGTTTCGAATTTTAATCAGCAACGGCCACAGACCGTTTCAGATATTTTTACCAGCAACGGATCTAGCAACGGCAGTAGGCGCCGTTGCTGATTTTTGCCCGCAACGGCTGGGTTTCCGTTGCGGATATTTGCCAGCAACGGCTGATTGGCCGTTTCGAATTTTAATCAGCAACGACCACAGACCGTTTCAGATATTTTTACCAGCAACGGCTCATTTGCCGTTTCTAAATTTTTACCAAAGTAAAAAAATATGACCAGGTCAAAGAAGACCAAGCTTGACTTTGACCTGGTCAAAACAAGCTCAGTCAGACTTTGACCTGGTCAGTTCTAGTCAGACACCAATTTCATATTTCGCTAAGTACACAGTTTTGCAAGCATACAACCATTCATACATGCACATATTCATTCATTCATTCAGAGATAGTTCATTCACATTTCAAAAAATTCTGACACTTAGCCAAAATCAATATTACACACTTACAAAAATTTCTTACCCTAGTTTTCTTGTTCTTACACTTAGCAAAAATTCTGATACAATGGAAAATTTGAACTCTCTTTATAATAGTTAGATTAAATGGATTACCTGTCCTTGAGGACTTCCAGTGTCTTCTGATTATCTTCTGCCAAGCTGAGTTGCTTAATTTCAACAATTTCCATCACCTTTTCCTCCATCTAAACCCATTACAAGAGAGCATGCATCAGAAGAGAAAAATCAGCACATCCGAGAGCATGATACTAGGTGTGTGAAGCAAATTGAAAAAAAATATGAAAAGACGCCATTATCATGCTCAAAACAATTACGAGACAACTAATCAGATAAGATGGTGTGAATGGGATTCTAGTATTTCCCTGAAATACTCCTTGATTTCCATACTTTGCTATCTTTTTCAATTCTTAACCTCAAATTATTGATCTAATTCCACGTCTATAAGTTGTTCAAGCGTACTATAAACTGACTCCTTAGCAACTGAACGAAGTACTTTTCTAGCTAAATATATCAAAAGGAACACTAAGTTACGATGCTGGTCGTTAGTTATAATAAAAATATTATGAAGTTTGAATCATGCATACCTGATTGAGAAAAGTCGGCATATAGAACCAAGAATTTCACCGCACCAGGAGCACCAACAGACAAAACAACCATAGACAAACCAGTCAGAACTCAATATGAAGAAAGAAAGTATAAATCTAACACAACTCAAGCTGTAGTTTCTATTTCTTCTGTTTCTTTTTACTAGCAAAAGCTTCAGAAATAATCAATTCTTCTGACTTCATTCTCTTTTGCTTCCTCATCTTCTTCTTCCTCGTCAAAGAGATTCTGTACAAATCAGAAACCGAAAAAAAAAACAAACAAAACCCAAAATCAAACTAGGGTTAGGGTTTATTCTCAAAGGATAATGAGAAGCCTTGGTGTTCATCCTCTTCCGCCAGCAACAAAGATTAATAAAACAAATTAGAACAGAAATTAATAAATAAACAAAAATTGAACTTTTTCAAATGAGCATATAAGGAACTGCATAGAAATAAATATATACATATATGGACAAACAGATATGAAAGCTTGTACCCAAATCAATATCAAGAAAACCCCAACGGAACCCTAAATCCCCAAAATGGATCTGACCAGCAAACAAAAAGTAAAATTAAAGAAATTCTGAAATTGAAATTAAATTAAATCAAACAAAACCCAAGAATCAAAACCACCGCAAATCCCTAACCTAACTTTTCAGAACAAAACCTTAACCTAACTTCTGAGAAAAGATGGAACCATACTTACAAAGAATCGAAACCGTACAAAGAAATGAACACAGTCAACCACCAGCTCTCTTCTTTTCGATTTGAACTTCTCATATGTGATGAACCCTAATTCTAACCTCCAAATCTGTCTGTGTATCGGCAGCAGAGCAGAGCAAAGAAAGAAAACCAAAAGAAAAGAAGTGAAAGAAAAAATGGCTTTAGATAAGATCGATGGGTGGTTAAAAGGTTCAGCCTGGACACGTTCATTTCGCACAAAAAGTATTAGGGGTGGAAAACAACTCGAGGCTAACCCATATAGGGCGAAAAAATAACTAAAAGTGTGGGTAAGTGTTTATGCCCATACACTTACTTCGCACGCGTAATAAAAAAAGAGTTGCTATTAGCAACGTGAGTTGGGCCGTTTCTAAATTCCGCAACGGCCCAATGCCGTTGCTATACCGCAACGGCAGCATTACCGTTGCTACATTGTTGCTATTCCCAAATTTGGTGTAGTGATTGTTTGGTTCTATAGCATCTCATAACGTATAGACTCACTTCTTATGAACAAGCATACCACACATCAGTGTCTCTCCTATGTAGGTACACTACATACAAGTGCATCTCACAGGCATTGAGTCGCATCATAGAGACTGACTCAGGTTGTAAGGTATAGCTATATAGTCACATGGTAATGATATGATGGGATCACTACACAGCTTGAAGTATGATCTGTTGCATCAGTACATGACAATGATAACTACTCTGTGATGGTTAGAGTATCATCATTGCTTACGTGAGGTTAATCTCAGGGTCCTTCTCCTACTCCATGGTTGAGGTCATAGCATGGTCTTAACAGGATCATTGAGTACTGACATACGTATGGGTTCCTCAATTTACAAGTAAGAGTGAATCAGGGTAGGGTGATATGAGTTAGTCATAGTGAGACTAGTAGGTAACATATCATCAATGATGGTTGAAGGCTTTGAGAGGTGAGTACAATGACTTGACCGGCAGTACATCATACATCAACTCACAGCTTCAGGTTTAACAAGTTATACAATCTATAGGTAGCATCAACATCAGACAACTATCAGTAGTAAGGCTTCATACTAACAGCTAAGCATAACTCATGGTGGTCATGGTTATCATCAGGCAAAGGTTCAATATTAACATGTATGAGGCTTTAACATCTATACAAGGTTCTACGTAAAGATAACTGGCATGGATAACATTTAATGAACTCCAAAACAACTGAATATGTCTTATCTACTTAAATCAAACTGAGACAAGGTTCAAAGCCCTAAAGAAAGAGATAAACACCAGCAGTTCTCAACTGCTTCTACTCATCATCACAAGGTCTGATGATACTTATTACAATCAACTGAAAATAACTCTAAAGAACAGCAAACTTCTAATCAAATAAGCTTGTATATCAGCTTCTAACTCCCTCCATTGTTAGCTCCACGAGTAGCCATGAAATCTGGAATTTTTGTCATGAAACGACGTGAGTTGTGACACTCAGTAGGCAAGAAGCAACAAAACAGTTTTAATGCAATACAGATGCAAGTTTTCAGACAAATCAACATGAGTAAGCACATAACCTCTGAACCATATTGACAACCCAATACATCAAGCAAAGAACATAGTAATCAGCTCACACGACCGGAGCTCAGCTCAAACAAGAGCTACCCTGCGCAGGTTTAGGAAATCACATCCGTTTCCATGGATAACTCGTACCCAAATCATAGAATATTTAGAGGTCACACCCGTCTCATGGACCTCAGCCCAAAGTAGAACATCATGCTCAAGAACAATGTCAGTTAATCATCAACCATGATAGAAATATGAAGTTTGTAAAACAATAACTTAATCAAAACAATGTTGGGTTTGTGTTGCGCCTACCTCAACAAGCAAGCAAGAAATCACAGCAACAATCAAGGTATGATACACCAGAGACCTTTATCAGCTCTAGCTCCAAGTTCTGTTCTCAAGGGTTCTAGCTCTCCTTCTTGCGGCAACCCTAAACTCAATCTCTAGTTCTCTTTATATACTGTTATCTTACGTCTAGTTTCATCAACTAAGGATTATGTATTCTTGTACGCAAAGCAATAGAGTTTCCATATACTCAGTCTCTCACAACCAATGGCTAAGTGACATTTCAAACCTATGACAATGCAATGGTTATCCAAGCTCTTCTTATTCGAGTATCAGGTTTCCTACCTTAATCAAGACTCTATCATAACCACATACGTGCCTGAAACAAATCAGGCAAACAACTTAGCTCAACCTCGTCTAGCCTAAGTGTCATGGCTAGCCATATATGTGCCAATGTGTCTCCTATCCTGCTTGTACCTTTCCTGGTTAACCTTCACAGCTAAGGAAACTCCCTATACTTAGCTATAATGAGTAAACAAGGCATTAATCACACGTAACATGCATAAGTCATACGTAACAAGCAAGGTATAGTTCACACACAAACAAAATGGACTCACACACGATCACACCACACATGTATGCAGTCAAATTTGGGTTAGGGTATTACAACCCTACCCCCCTTAAAAGAATTACGTCCTCGTAATTCAAGTATTACCTCTATAGAGTTCAGGATACTTATCCTGAATCTCATATGCCATTTCCCATGTTGCTTCTTCGACTTGTCGACGCTGCCACTGTATCTTAACCATGGGAATGGTTTTGGTGCGTAAGACATGTTCTTTGTAGTCCAATATCTTCATTGGTTGTTCCACATATGTATCATCTTATTGAATTTCCAAATCCTCCCAATCCATGACTTGTGCAGTGTCAATGACATATGAGGGGTCTCTTTCATGCTTCCTCAGCATTGATACATGAAAGGTATCATGTACATGTCCAATCTGTTGGGTAGTTCTAACTGGTATGCAGCTGCTCCAACTCGACGCAGTACTTGAAATGGTCCAATATATCTTGGTGAAAGCTTCCCTTTCTTACCAAAGTGCTCGATTCCTCTATGTGGGCTAACCTTTAACAATACCATGTCACCCACATTGAACTCTAATGGTTTACGTCTCTTATCTGCATAATTCTTCTGTCTACTTTGTGCTGTGATTAGCCTTTGCCTAATCAGTTGCACCTTCTCAGTTGTTTCTTGTACCATGTCAGGTCCAAATATACTTCTTTCTCCAATCTCAGTCCAACAAACTGGTGATCTACATGGTCTCCCATACAGTGCTTCATATGGTGCCATTCCTATGCTAGCTTGATGACTGTTGTTGTATGCAAACTCTACTAATGGTAAGTGTTCACTCCAACTCCCCTTGAAGTCCAGTGTGCATGCTCTCAGCATGTCTTCCACAATCTGAATCACTCTTTCTGATTGTCCATCCGTCTGAGGATGATATGCAGTACTAAGTGATAGTTTAGTTCCCAAAGCCTTCTGTAAGCTTTGCCAAAATTGTGATGTAAAACGAGAATCTCTGTCAGATACAATGGATACTGGAGTTCCATGTATCCTGATAATCTCATGTATGTACAATTGACTCAATGTAGTCAATGTATCCTTCTTCTTAATAGCTAGGAAGTGTGCAGACTTAGTTAGTCTATCCACAATCACCCATATGGTATCCTTACCATGAACTGTTCTAGGTAAACCCATAACAAAGTCCATAGTGATATGATCCCATTTCCATTCCGAAATTGGTAAGGGTTGAAGTAATCCTCTTGTCTTCTGATGATCAATCTTTACTTGTTGACAAGTGAGACATCTTGACACAAATAAAGCTACATCCTTCTTCATTCCCTTCCACCAATACTGTCTCTTCATATCATGGTACATATTTGATCCTCCTGGATGTACTGTAAACTTTGATTTATGAGCTTCTTCTAATACTTTCATTCTGAGTGGTAATGGCACAAACAATCTTCCCATGAATCTCAATCCACTTGCAGAATTGCTCCATCCATCCGGTGTTTGGCCTTCTGACAATTGCTTATGTATCCAAATCATCTCATTATCACTCTGTTGAGCTTCCTGAATTTGTTGATGTAGTTCTGGCAAAATCATGGTGTTACATACTATTTCTTCAGCATGTATGTCAGTTTCCTCTATCTCTCTATGCAGATCCCATGCGTGCATAGCCATGCTTGCCACCATTGCTCTTGACTTTCCTCTCAATGCATCTGCAACCACATTAGCTTTTCCTGGATGATAATGAAATGTGTAGGTGTAATCCTTGAGAAATTCCATCCACCTTTTCTGTCTCAGGTTCAAATCTCTTTGTGTAAAGATGTACTGCAGGCTCTTATGATCAGAAAATATGTCAATTTTCTCACCATAAAGACAGTGTCTCCATAACTTCAATGCAAACACTATAGCTGCTAGTTGTAAGTCATGAGTTGGGTAATTCATTTCATGTGTCTTCAACTGCCTAGAATCATAAGCTACAACCTTACCTTCCTGCATAAGTACACATCCTAATCCCTTCAATGATGCATCTGAATAGATGACATATCCAACTCCACTTACTGGTGTAGTCAAGACTGGTGCAGTGGTCAGTCTTGTCTTGAATGACTCTTCACACTCATCGCTCCAATTGAACTTAACATCCTTGTGTGTCAACCTTGTCAGTGGTGCTGCTAACTTAGAGAAATCCAAAACAAATCTTCTATAGTATCCTGCTAAACCAAGAAAACTACGTACTTCTAAACATTCTTTAGTCTTTCCCACTTAGTTACAGATTCAATCTTAGATGGATCCACTTTAATTCCTTCTCCTGAGACTACATGTCCTAAGAATTGTACTTCAGTGAGCCAAAACTCACACTTACTCAATTTGGCATATAGCTGATGTGCTCTCAGCAATGTTAAGGTTGTTCTAAGATGTTCTTCATGTTCTTCTTTAGATCTTGAGTAGATAAGGATGTCATCTACAAAGACTACTACGAACTTGTCTAAGTATGGCCTAAAGATACGATGCATAAGGTCCATAAATGTTGCTGGCGCATTAGTGAGACCAAATGGCATTACTACAAACTCAAAGTGTCCATAACGTGTACGGAATGCTGTCTTTGCTATATCCTCTTCCTTGATTCTAAGTTGGTGATATCCTGAACGTAAATCAATCTTTCAAAAGTATTGAGCACCTTTCAATTGATCAAACAGATCCTCGATCATAGGTAAAGGGTATTTATTCTTTACTGTGACTCTATTCAACTGTCGATAATCAACACACAACCGTAATGAGCTATCTTTCTTCTTTACGAACAAAACTGGTGCACCCCAAGGTGACGTGCTGCATCTAATGAATCCCTGATCCTGTAGCTCATGTAGTTGTTTGTCCAACTCCTTCAGTTCTATAGGTGCCATTCGATAAGGAGCTATAGAGATAGGTGAGACACCTGGTTGAATCTCAATAGAGAACTCTATTTCTCTCATAGGTGGTAAACCTGGTAACTCATGTGGAAATACGTCTATAAACTCTTCAACAATGGGAACCCCTTCAGCAGTTGGTGCTTCTCGTTCTCCTTCTAACGTCTCCACATGGTACAGAAAACTTCTGGCACTTGAATGACTAGTGCATCTCTCAGATAACATAAGTGGCTTCATGAAAATACGTGGTGCAGTAAAATGTACCATTTTACCTTCTCTAGAACGTAACGTAACACGTTTAAGATAACAATCAAACTTAGCATGACAAGTTGATAACCAATCCATCCCTAGGATTATGTCATAACCTGCCATGTTCATGACAACCAAATCAACTAAGAACTCATGCTTAGCTATACACACTAAACATGATCTAGCCACACTGTTGACTTGTGTGCTACTTCCTACTGCATTAGCTACACCAAAACTCTTAGTGAGTTTCTCAGTTTTCAAACCTAATGATGATACAAAGGATGATGCAATGAATGAATGCGTAGCACCGGTATCAAACAAAATCTTAGCCCAAGTGTTAAAAACTAGGAATATACCTTCAACAACTGCGTTGTCTGCGTCTTGAGTTACTTGCACAGTGTTGAATGCCTTAGGCTGCTGATTATTCTGCATCCTTGTTTGATTTGGTGGTGCATTCCTCTGAGTGTTGTTCTGTTGTTGTTGAGGCACAAATGGCTGTTGTTGCTTATTAACAAGTTCAGGGAAAAACCTCTTGAAATGGCCTGGTTGCTTACACTCAAAGCACACTGGTCCAGCTGACCCTCCTTGTGCATTAGCCACATTGTCTCTCCTTTGAGTGGTGGTGGTGTTTCTCTGATATGGTGTGTTGTTCCTCCTGTTATTGCCGTTGTTGCGATTGTTGTTCCTCTCACCCTGATGGCGTTCTCGAATCCTACTTGCCTCTTCCAAGTCTCTCTCAACAATCATTGCTCTTTCCACAACCTCAGCATAAGTGTCAATCCTTAACACTGATATCCTACTCTTGATCGCTGGTCTCAATCCTTCTTGGAACTTAAAAGCCTTCATTCTCTCATCTGCAATCATGAAGAGTGCAAATCGAGAGAGCTCCTCAAACTTAGCTTGGTACTGTGCTACAATCATATTCCTCTGAGTTAGCTGCATGAACTCAATCATACGTTGATTTCTTGCATCTTGAGGGAAGTACTTGCTCAAGAATGTAAGTCTAAACTCTTGCCAAGTGAATACTCCGTTGTTTTTAGAACGACGAGTCAGATCCCACCAACGTGTAGCTTCTCCTTCCACCATGTATACTGCAAGGTTCAACTTGTTGTCATCAGCAACTTCCAATAAGGCAAAGATCTTCTCGATCTTGCGCATCCACTCTTCAGCAACCAATGGATCCGGATGGCCCTTGAAAGGTTCAAGCCTCTGTCCTAAGAATTTCTTCACCAGTTCAGCTTGGTGATTCACAGGTGGTGGTGGAGGTGCATTCTGGTTAGCAGTCACTTGTGCAGCCATAGCTTGTGCAACAACATTCAAAGCTTGCACTACTACCACTAAGTTTACATCATTGTTGCCGTTACGTCGACTCATCTTTTAAGGATCATGCAAACATAATGACTCATATGAGAAAACAGTCATATGCACACAAACAAGTAATCATGCTCAATCAACAACCAATGTTCATGTCATATGAGCTCAAACACACATAAATACACTATCAGTCTAACTGCTAGTCTGCCAAGGCATCAGACTAGCTCTGATACCAACCTGTAACACCCGCAATCCTGACACAGACCTACACCCGAGTCCATGGCAGTATGCGGCATGTTAACCCCCTAGGCCAGAGCCTCAATACAGCCATTAAAGCTCAAGCTTATGATACTATACACCACACCCACTAGATTGGCAAGTATGCCCCAATACACAGAGTTATATCAACAGCGGAATCACATTACAGCAACACAGTTCATAGAGGTCTAGGGGTGATGCTTCATGGTTCATATATATTACTACTATATGAGAGTATAATGATGGGTACCTCACATCAGTCGAGGTGAACTGATACCTGGAATACTCATACATGGCTTCAAGGTATACATAGTATAAAGGTACACTTCTATATGGTCTAATGACTGTTTGGTTTTATAACATCTCATAACGTATAGACTCACTTCTTATGAACAAGCATACCACACATCAGTGTCTCTCCTATATAGGTACACTATATACAAGTGCATCTCACAGGCATTGAGTCGCATCATAGAGACTGACTCAGGTTGTAAGGTATAACTATATAGTCACATGGTAATGATATGATGGGATCACTACACAGCTTGAAGTATGATCTGTTACATCAGTACATGACAATGATAACTACTATGTGATGGTTAGAGTATCATCATTGCTTACGTGAGGTTAATCTCAGAGTCCTTCTCCTACTCCATGGTTGAGGTCATAGCATGGTCTTAACGGGATCATTGAGTACTGACATACGTATGGGTTCCTCAATTTACAAGTA
>JAJJMA010026179.1:1242-18533 GCA_023529015.1 Papaver nudicaule
GACGATAGACTTAGGCGAGCTGAGTCCGAAATCGAGAGACTTACCAATAGCAACATTAAGCAATGTAATCAACTATTTGGTTTTCATAAGGATCTTAAGTGGTGTCGTCGAGAACTGAGTCAAGATAATGATATTATAAGAAATCTTTGTCATACTTATCAAGCCACTCGATCACAATTAGGCTGGATGACTAGCATGTGTGACAATGCACTTCGCCAAGAGCAGCTGGCCATTACTGCTAAGGAGGAAGCCGTGGTTGGTCATATGTGAGCGTCTTCCCTTTGGCGAGAAGAGAAATCTAGGGCCGATGATCTAGCTTCCAGGGTTATTCGCTTAAGTACTGAAAAAGAGACCGCCGAATTCCAAATTCGACGCTGGAAAGATACGTGGAGAGACAGGAAGCTCTAGCTATCAACTTATACCAACAGTGTTCTACTCAACAACGACAGATAAACCAAATGTTAGGTCCATGCGCCGATCAAAATTTTGAATTCCATATGTCTCAATTTAGGAAAGCTCAAGAGGGTATGCGAACCTATGTCCGCAACTTAGAAGGTAGCTATGTAGGGTATACCCACAACTCCTTATACTTGTTTTCTCCTTAATTTTTCTAACCACGTCATCTTCTTCTCCATCCACAGCTGAAATTCAGAACTTGAAGAGGGAGATAGATCACAACAAGGAAGTCATCCAAGGTTATAAAGAGTGTAAGGACAAGATCAACGAGCTCACTGACAAGCTCAAAGAGCATGAATCTTGCCCTGGACAGATTGAGGAGCTGTCTCTGAAGCTTAAGGATCATGAGTCATGTGCCGGCAAATACCAGAATTGTCTGAGAAACTCAAAGACCATGAGTCTTGTGCTAGCAAGTATCAAGAGCTCGAAGAAGTCCGCGACCGTCTTCAAATCGAGGTTTCCGAGGCCAAAGACGATCTTGAAGAGATGAAGAAGCAATTTGAAGAGGATGTCATTAGGGCGGCATTCATCGGCGCTCAAAATTTTGCTTACCAATTTTGTCCTGAGCACAACCTTGATGTTCCTTCTCGCTACCGCCGACCAACTCCAGAACAACTCGCCGAACAAGCCCAGAAGGAGAGTGAGTTGCAGGAAGAAGAAGAGGTCGTCGAAGAAGAAGAAGAGGAGGAAGAAATAGAGGAAGAAGAAGAAGAAGAAGAGGAAAGGGAAGAAGAAGAAAGGGAGGAAAACAAAGAGGAGAACAAAAAAGAAAATAAACCTGAAGAGGTTAAGGTAGTAAATGAAGAAGGGAAGAACACCGGCGATGGTGGGCAGGTTTTGCCTTCAACTTTAGAGGATGATTCAACTCCTGTGAATCAAGATGCTGAGGTGTCCAGTCCCTTTCCAGATCCAAGGTGCTGAAGTGAAAGGAAATGAAAAGCCACCTTTATAATTTTCGCCCTTTTCTTGCATTCCTGCTGTTTTTCTTTGCTCTTTTGTAGTGAACAATATCTCCATTACCTTAAATATTGTCCTGAAAATGTAACTTTTGCGCTTTTCATCATATGTTATTGGTGTGTGATTTTCCTTTATTAATTTGGCGTACTATTTTCGTGTTTGTCTTCAAAGACTTAACTTGCCATTGAGTGAAGTCCTTTGCTTGTACATCCAACAATTTCATGCAGAGCCTAGGTTAACACCCCAACCGTAACCATTACTTGTGCCCGTCGACGATCTATTATAAGTTGTTTGGTTGCCCAGTAGGCTTATTGCACAATAGCTCTCGCCAGAGGTGATGCTACGGTGTAGGCTAATTAGCACAATGGCTCTCGCCGATGTGATGCTACAGAGTAAGGTTTTATTCGCCAAACACTTACAGACCAACAAGTAACACGATTGGCCTTACAGCTAACCTGGGTCGGTCTTACCATTACAAGGAGGTTGTTCACTCAATGAAGCAAGTAAACTTTCATGATTCTGGAATGAGAGCCTTTAGATCCACTTAATTTTATTAATTTGGGCATTATGCCTTTAGTGATGGCGCTTGGCCTTAGTACCTGATCAGGGTTTTTGTTTATGTGGCTTTATTGCCTTGTAATTATTTGGCATTTTTGCCTCTGTAGGTGGCTCTGTAGCCTGGTAATGGGCATTTTTGCCTCAGCATATTATGCTCTTATTACTTTAGCGAGGCCTTTAGGCTTTAGACGTCACTGTGGTTAGAATACCCAGCGAAAAATGTAAATGACATTGTGACTTGTTAACGGGGTTCGGCGCATGAATGCAAACCTACGTCCCCGGATCTTAATCGTTGTTGTTTTACATAAGCTTAATAAGACTTCTTGGGTATTATGCCCGCCCAAGACTTCAGATTTTACATTGTTCCTTTCAAGGATATTACTTCTTGATGAACTTAGCGTTCCAAGGATGCTCTAGCTCCACGCCATGCTCATCAATCAGCACATATGCTCCACTTCCAGCTACTCTTTTGATAATATAAGGACCTTCCCATACTGGTTCCAACTTTCTACATCCCTTTCGCTGAGATGGGGGAATTTCTCGAAGCACCAACTCGTCAGGCTGATATTCTCTTGGGATCACTCGCTTATTGTATTCTCTAGACAATCGGCGATGATAATTTTCCATGTGCGTAAGAGCGATCAACCGATGTTCTTCTAAATCATCCATCTTGGCTAGAATCAAGTCGGTATTTAGATTCTTTTCCCATGCCTCATGTTTTGTAGTTGGTAGGATTACTTCAGATGGGAGTACTGCTTCAGCACCATAAGTAAGTAGGAAGGGAGATGCTCCAGTTGCTTCTCGGACAATAGTCATGTAAGACCACAGAACATTATGTAAATGTTCACACCATGCTTTCTTATGCTTCTCCACCCTTTTCTTCAGCCCCATTCCAATAGTCTTGTTGGTGGCTTCCGCTTGTCCATTACTCTGAGGGTATAATGGAGTTGATTTTCCCAGCTTGACGTTGTAAGTAGCAAGCAACTTTCTAATGTTGTCGCCGACGAGTTCCTTTCCATTATCAGTACATATCTCTGCCGGTACGCCAAATCTGCAAAATATATTCTCCCAAATGAATGTGAATACTTCTTGTCCTGTCTTCTTCTTGATAGCTTTGGCCTCACACCACTTGGTAAAATAATTCGTTGCCACAATAATGTATTTCCGTTCTCTTGAGCCTGGTGTCAGTGGTCCAATTATGTCGATGCCCCACTTGGCGAAGGGCCAAGGACTGAGCACTGAGTATAATGAGGTCGTTGGTGCTTTAATCCTTCTTCCATACAACTGACATTGTTTGCATCGGCGGGCATGCTCTTTAGCATCACTATTCATCCAGGGCCAATAGTACCCTTGCATTCTAACTTTTAAGGCTAGAGCCCTTTGACCACTGTGATTCCCACAGTCTCCTTCATGAATTGCTTCTAGTAATTTCTTACCTTCTTCTCTTGATACACAACGCATCAATGGTCCAGAGAATGACCGACGATACAAAATTCCATCTCGAAGCTCATAATTCACCGATCTACTAATGACTTGGTGAGCTAAAATCTGTTTTCCTGGTAGCGTGAGGCGATCCAAATAGTATCGTATCGGCGTTCTCCAATCTGTCTCCGCTGATTCCTCAGTGCTTGTTGTCAGTACCTCTCTTTGCTCCCGCTCTTCCACCGATGATTGCTTCACTCTTTCAATAGCTATTGAAGGAATATCAGGATTTGTCATCATTGAGGAGATAAAAGCCAGGGCGTCGGCGTGCCTATTATCCTTTCTGCAGATGTGGCGAAACTTGATACATGATATCCTATGGGCATACTCCCTAGCAAGTTTTAGGTACTTCTGCAGAGACGGGTCTGCTATCTGATATCGTCCAGAGATTTGTCGAATCACTAGCTGAAAGTCGCTTGTTAATCTAACATCGCTGATGCCCATTTCAATGAGTATTCGCATGGCGTGAATGACCGCTTCATATTCTGCCTCATTATTTGTCGCCGGAAATTCCAGCCTCAATGAGTGTACTATCCTGGCTCCTTTCGGCGAAGTTAGGACAATTCCATTTCCTTTTCCTTCTTTATTTGATGAACCATCTACATAAACCTCCCATCCGTTAGGACTGCATTTCAATAAATCTGGCATTTCATTCTCTCGCTCATCCAAAGAGAATAGGATTTCTTCTATCTCTTCTTCTTCATCGATTGGGAAGTCCGCGAGGAAGTCTGCAATAACTTGAGACCGCTGTGCTGTACGTATTTCATATTGGACGCCAAACTGCTCAATTTGCTGATTCCATTTGGCGATTCGCCCTACTCTTTGAGAGCTGTGCAGAATGGATTTTATAGGAGTCTTGGTTAGAACAACAATGGGATGAGCATGAAAATATAGACGTAGTCGCTGGGATGCAAAGACTAACGCCAAGATCAATTTTTCAATTTTGGTATAATTCTTTTCTGCCCCTTGCAATGTTCTGCTAATATAATAAATAGGCGTTTCTCCGCCCTTGGTTCTTACAAGCACAACACTGATGGCAAAGGGTGTTGCAGCAAGATAAACTCTGAGTTCTTCGCCATGCTCCGGTGGTTGAATCACTGGAAGAGTGGCGATATACTTTTTAATACCTTGAAAGGCAGCTTCATGTGCCTCAGTCCAGTTGAACTTTTCTTCTTTCTTCAATGTCTGGAAGAATAATTTGCACTTATCAGAGAATCTGGAAATAAATCTATTAAGCGACGCCAAAGTTCCATTGAGCCGCATGACATCCTTCACCGTACTGGCGAAGGCATATCTATAATTGCCTTAATCTTGGCCTGATCAGCTTCTACACCTTTCTTAGTGACAACATACCCCAAGAATTTTCCAGAAGTTACGCCAAAAACACATTTCGCTGGATTTATTTTAAGTTTGGTAATACGCATGTGATCAAATATTTCTCTGAGATCTTGCACATGAGTTTGTTTCTTCTTTCTCTTGACAAGCATATCATCAACGTACACCTCCATTGTTTTCCCTATCCATTTTTCAAACATTTTCTGTGCCATTTATTGATAAGTAGCGGCAGCATTCTTTAACCCAAAGGGCATTCGGGTGTAACAAAACAATCCTTTGGTGGAGAAGAAGGCAGTGTGTTTATGATCTTCTTCCGCCAATGGTATTTGGTTATATCCTGAGTAACCATCCATAAATGATAGCAACTCATGACCTGATGTAGCGTCGACTGTTTGATCGATACTTGGCAGCGGAAAACTATTCTTTGGACATGCCCTATTGAGGTCGCTGAAGTCGATGCAGATCCGTACTCCCTTGTTTTTCTTAGGTACCACTACCATATTGGCTATCCATTGAGGATATTGCACAGGCCTTATGATACCAGACGCCCTCATCTTGTCAATCTCTGCCTCTACTGCTTCCTTGTAGGTTGGAGCCAATTTCCTTATCCTTTGCTTGAAAGGTCTAATCTTTGGATCAATATCTAGCTTATGACATGCTATCGCCGGGTCGATGCCTGGCATTTCATTCATGCCCCAGGCGAAGACATCAACATATTCTTTGAGTAACGCTTGCAACTTCGCCGACTCGTCTTCGTTTAATAAAGTACCAATCTTTACCATCTTTGGATCGTTCTCTTCGCCGATATTTATATCTCTAGTAGGTTCCACCGCCGTAAAATGTAGTTCTGGTTCTCCCATCGACGATGGATCCTTTAATTGCTATAAGATTTTCTCTTCAGGCTTTGCCGAATCTTCTACTGAGTTTACTGCACGTATGTTGAGGGGTCGGCGATGAAGTTTTGGATCTCTTGCTCCTTAGTAGCTTCCTTGCCTTGCTTCTTTTTCTCTGCAATCTTGGCTTTTCTATTTTCTCGCATTTGTATATCTGCTGTATTGCAAGCTTTTTCTACTGCCAAATCTCCTACATATTCGGCGACTCCTATAGGTGTTGGAAACCTTAGACGTTGATGGTAAGTGGAAGGTACTCCCTTAAGGCTGTGGAGCCATGGCCTCCCAAGGATAGCAGCATACGGCGAATCAACATCCACAATGCAAAGAGTAGTGTTCAAGAAGTATTCATCACACATCACAATCTTAAATTCAATTTCATCTTTAGGCTTAGAAGCAATTCCATTAAATCCATAAATATTGTAAGAGGAAACTGTAGGCAAGGGGATCTTGTCATCTTTTGCTTTCATTGCCTCGTAAGCAGAGTTGAAAAGAATGTCCATTGAGCTGCCTGGATCAATGAGCACCTTGGGCAATCTGAATCTCCCCATTTGAATGGTGAGGACCAGATGATTGTTGTGATTCCTTCCTTCTGGGGGTATCTCATCGGCGGAGAAACCTACACAAGCCTTCATCCAATCTTGCAAGGGTTCTTGCTTAGCAGCGACGCTGCAAATTTCATTTCCCATTTTATCTCGCTTATGTTCTATGGATAAGACATTATCGTGGAACTCATCCCTGGTGATCTTTGAATGTACAATGGAAAAACAGTCCAATTCCAACAAGTCTCGCTCTACTTTTACCTCGTACACATTTGTAGCATGTGCTGGAATGGCTTGAATTGGCTGAACCATGACAGGAGGTGGCGGTGGCAACTCAAGGAATTCCTGAAATTTCCCCAAGCGAATGAATCTGTGGACTTCCTGTTGCACGCCGGTGCAGTTTTCAGTTGTATGGCCGTGGAACTGATGGAATTGGCAAAAGGAATTGGTGTTAGTTGGCGGGACTCTGGTATTTCCTCTATTGTATGGATAGCGGATATCATCTCTGCAGTTTGAGTTCTCGATTTGTCCCCATGCATCAGTATAAGAGACACGTAACTTTGGTAAGGTAGCGTCTTGGAAAGGCTGCTGGTTGCCTCTGCCAAATTTTCTGTTATCTCCATTGTATCTTCTATCGCCATTCCCATTTCGCCGATTATCTCTTCCACCTGGGCCATTGTTGCCTCCTCGATTATCTTGCCTATCTCTTCCATCATAATTGTCTCGCTTTTGTGAATTCCAATGCTGTTCGGCGGTAACTTGTTGTTGTGGCTTCGCTGCCTCTCGTACTACCATCGCCGAAGATGAAGCTTTCGCTAATCTCTGTTGTTCTGCCTTCTGCCACTCTCTTTTAATTTCTTCCTGCTCCTCCAGGGAATAGTTGTTGATCGAGTGAATTTGTTTCGCTCTTTCTTTCTTTAAGCGAAGCTCTTCTGCTTGGATTTCTTCATAATTTATCCATTCGTTCTGCATAGCCCTCAAAGTTTTCATATCCTTCGGCACCTCCCAGAATAGTTTTTGATACATTGGGTCTGATGTCTCCAAAGCACTAATAAATGATCTTATTTTTTCCTTGTCTGATACCGCTGATCCCACTTCGCTGCTCGACTTTCTCCATCTTTGAATAAAACTTTTGTAGGTCTCTGAGGGTCTTCTCTTGATGTTGAACAGTCTTTCCACGCCAGGTCGAATTCTATTGTTCTGAATAAATGCACGTAAGAATTTGCTCTCTAATTTCTCAAAAGATTTAATTCTTCCTTCTTCCAACCCATCAAACCAAGCTAAGGATTCCTCTTTGAGTGTGGCGGGAAATGCCATGCACATTATGGGATCTGATCCTACCCATGCCGCCAAGTCTCGCTTATAACTTCTCAAATGCTGTGCGGGATCTCCAGTTCCATCAAAAGTGGACGTGAATTTCGGCATGGAGAACCTTGTGGACACATACCCGTACGTAATACAATCTTGAAAGGGTGTTTTCTGTGCCTCTGAAAGTGCCACCTTGTATTTCGACTCCTTTGAAGATCCACTTAAAGCCTCCATTTTGGTTTTTAACCGGTGAAACTCTTTCTTCATGCCCTTATCTATCTTGTTTCGCCGTCCTGAATCACTATATTCTTCGCTATCTCTTCTAAACACATCCTTCCTTCTACCCCTCTCATCGTATTTCGCCGATGAATCTAAGACTTCCATTGTGCTAGTTCCACTTTTTTCTGATCGGCGAGTTGTATGTGAATGAGATGCATGGCTCCTGTTTTGAGCCACTTTCCTATTTTCCGCCATCAATTCTCTGTGACTCTGAAGTACTGTTTCCATTTGCAGTTGCATCTGCCTCTGCATCTGAGCTGCTTGTCGATTATTCGCTTCAAGGATCGGCTTTAGCAAAGTTTCCGTGGTATTGGTAGACCCTGTGTTATCTGCGACTACTACTGGGCGATTTATGGTGGTGCCTGGCACTACTGTCATATCATTTCCACTAGCGGCCTGCTGAACATCTGTTGTCGTGATGGGTTCAGCGACGACAGCTGGTACTTCCTCCGCCTCCTGAGGTGTTTCGCCGATAGCTCTTGGGATTGCATTTGTTGCTACTGCACCTCTTGCACTAGTGTTCTGAACTTCTCCCGCAATATTAGATGACTCGTCGATGGCTCTCTGAGTGACTCTACCATCATCAATATGCTCGCCGAAGGTATTTGCTTCTATTTCGCTGCTGACCCTTCGCAGTAGTACATTAGGCTCAGTTGTTCTTTCTGCATTCTCCAAGTGAGTGATATCTTCCACGTAAACCTCCTCTTGGCGTGATGTTCGCTGAACAGGTGGCCGCCGGGATGAACTTGCCAAAATGGAATCTGGCAAACCAGTTGGTTCCATTCCCCTACTCCTGGTGTTGTGGCTACTGGGAAACGTCACTGGCGTAGGAGGGATAGGGTACCGTGGAGGACTACCCGCTGGGGCTTTACCGCTTCTTCCTCTAGGACCCATTCGCCGAAGATCTGTAAAAGAAGACAAACACACTTCCTGACAGTATTGCTCTGTTAGTACTGTGGGTAAATGCCAAATAAGTTAGTTGGATTGCTTTTTTAGAATGTTGATGAATGAAGGACAAAAGTGGAAACTTTAAATCACATGTGGTACAGGTAATGATCTAATCATGACAAAAATTGCAAAAACATCATAGGCGATTGTGATTTTTCGATCCAAATGGCAGTACAGCGACTATTTGAGAAAATTTGAAAATAGTTTCATCCCTGACCCTGAGATTTGTACTAACTCGCCGGAAAAGAATACCAATCTACCGGAAATATATATCTATATGACTCATAAACGAACTCACAGTGGCATGTTTTCCTACAAGAGGGTAATAATCATACTAAAAATAGCATTTTTTCTACTCAAAAGGACCACTTTCTCTATTACTCATATGATAAAGGTGAAATATGTGATGAACCATCAAATCAAATGAGCAAACTTTCAACTTTAGCAAAAATAGCATCTAAACATGGCATGGTTACTAAAAATAGCAAAAAGATGTGCTGAACACCCAGCTACGGCGCTACAAAATTCTAGAAATAGCCTGGTTTTCTCAATCTTAGCAATATTCTTCAAGAGAACATCATAACAGACCACAATATATGCTATATATGGCAAATCGAAAAGAAAAACAAAGGGAAGATCTTAAACAGCGAGACTAACACCTCTAAATAGCAATAAAAGGTGAGTAATAACACTACCAGCGAGATTTTCAACATATAGAACATACCAAATATGGAAACAAGAGAGTATATGATAATCTTAACAAATCAAGATGGAAAACAAAGAAAAAACAAGTTCAATCCCTAATCTAGTGCCAAAATGTAACAGTCTAAAATCCCAAGGGTTAGATCTCAGACTGTACACCCAAATATCATACATCATCATACACAAAATCATACCTAAACATGCATCTAACCAACCA
This sequence comes from Papaver nudicaule, assembly GCA_023529015.1. Classification (NCBI taxonomy): domain Eukaryota; kingdom Viridiplantae; phylum Streptophyta; class Magnoliopsida; order Ranunculales; family Papaveraceae; genus Papaver; species Papaver nudicaule. The sequence continues at coordinate 10,917 of JAJJMA010026179.1, forward strand.
TAGAGAAATATTAAGGAGATAAGGGTTAGAGATACTTGACAAGAGGTTTTACTTGGTTCGCCCTCATAAATGAGGACTACATCCAAGGGTTATCACTATTATAAGCATGATTACAACTCTCTCTTACCTTGCTAATCTTCTAGATTTAGTCTCTCAATAAGAACCTTAATTTCAGCCTTGGGCTATAGAGAGCAAGTGTGATACTTTTCCTCTCTCTAGACCAATCTGAAATGTGTCCAACCCCTTTTTCAGTAGGTTTTCCCACTATTTATAGACCCTTACATAATGGGTTACAACTAATACAAACAAGTCTAAGACTGACAATAATTTGTCTTGACTCGCCGATGCACATCCATCGGCGACCTTATCTTCTGCTTTACCAGCATTGTCGATAGAATCTTCTTAAGGGATAAGACTGCTGACTCGATCTCCACTGAGTCAAATAGTCAACCTGACAATGTATCCGTTCTGACTCCTCTTTGATGCGCAACTACTTCTCAACTACCTGTGATGACGTGTCTTCTTTCGCTGATCTTTCTTTCGATGTAGCCTTTAGTTCTTCTATGCCTTCGTCGAGCTATATTATCTGGCTTCAGACTCATATGTCGCCAAGACCCTTGTTTGATGATCCAAAACATCTCCGTCGTATTCTTCTTGTACAACATCTTTCTAGGATGCTTTATATTATGAAGGTATTTTCTACCCTTACAAGCTTCTAGACAACTCTCCAGGACTTCCTCGTGATGCCATAGTCGACGAATTGAAAACAAAGATCAGAGAACTACATTCATCGAGTGTTTATGCTGATGATAATTATATTAGATGGATCCATTACTGGTACTCGTCAGGGGGTAGGAGTGATGCTCTCAACAACACCAATTGCATAATAGCATTCCTCACACTCTGGTTGTCGAGGGATATATTTGAGGACGATCCTGTTGGGACATTGAAGCCTGTTGTCGTGCCATATGCTGTACTGCTAGCCCGGGGTGTGTGTTTGCCGATTGGTAGCTTGTTCCTTGGGTCTCAATATGCTCAGTTGAGTGCTTTAGCCAGGAATATGTCAGCTCTTCCTCGGGGCGAATTTCATCGTTCGTGAACCTTCCCTTCCTTTAATCTTTTCTGTGGGAACATTATGTAGACTACGCTCCGCTGGGTGGCCTTCCTTCTGACTAATTGGAATATGCCAGGATCATTTGGTGGAGCGAAAAGAAGCCTAAGGACTCGGTGAAGCTATCATATCTTTGGACAATGAGAACGACATTCGTTTCCATCCATGGTGTTATGTTCCTGACGATAGAGTTTTCAACTCTAGACTGCTGCAGAGACTTCGGGAGTTACTTTGCGTTCTGGATCTTGTGGTGTGACTAATATTGATGACGAAGGACAAACGGTGTGTAGTAGCATCTCAGGTTTAATCCTTGGCTTCTATCAAGGAAAGTTGGTGAGGCAAGAGTATAACATCGATAGAGCAGCCAGGTTCATGGGATTTGATCAGGACGTGCCTTTGGATCGTTCCCGCCCTCCTTTTGTGGATGATTTACTCGAATACTTAGATCCTTCTCGGGATCTTGGGAGGACTGTTCCCTTCTTGGTTTCTGACAGACAAACAAGAGTCACTCCTGAATTCATCAGGTTCTGGAATTACACTTTATTATCTCTGGGCAACTTCGTGAAGAAGGTGAACACAACTGACAGGCCCACCTTTACCGTGACCCCTCAGGTAAGTTTTCTGCTCGATACTTATATACCCTCTTTCATTTTGTCTTCGTTAACCGAGATTCTTTTTCTTGACAACAGATGGAACCCCCTCCAGCCGTCCAACCTAGGAAGAGAGCAAAGATTAATAGGATGGAGTTACCCAAAAACCGTGTCGCTGATACTTCCCCTACGATAGATCCATGTCCTTTTACATCTTAGGTAAATTGTTTGTGCTTTGGTGAGGTTCTTTACTTTACATACTCATTTTTGTGGACGTTTGAAATTTTCTGTACAACCTTGTAGGACTCTGTGTCGAAGCATGATGACGACGTGAAGTCCCCAGATGTCAACGTGAATGGTGAGACCAAGGTGGACGAGCCAGTTGGTTTAGAGACCCGTCCTTCTTCCCCTAGTGAGGCCATGGATCTCGAACTTGTCCAGGTAAATCTTATTTTCTTGACTGCCTCTAGGCAAAATCATCATAACCGGCTCATACGGACTCCTATGATCAGCCCCTACTTTCGTAGATAAGATCCCGAGATATCATATATTAGGACAATTTCTTGAATTTGAGACCATTTACCTCGTCAATTTTTCTGAGTAGTAAAATTTCAGGAGTATTTCGTCGTATTTCTGACAGTTCCCTTCTTGCGCATTCCCTAGTGTTTGCGTCATATATCCTAGCTCACTTATTGTATCATCACGAAATTTTGACACATGATAGCAGACATCGAGGAGAGTATTTTATACAAAAATCTCCTCAAAGTTCCTCGTATATTTCCTTCAGTTCTTGACGTAACTTTACATAAGACCCTCGACTGCGCGTCTCGCGTATGCTGTAGTGTTTGTGTTGTATCTCCTAAGACCCTTGCTGGATTAACATGAAATTTTAGTATGTCATGGGGGACATACATAGAGAGATTTTATCTAAAAAATCTCTCCAAAATTCCTTGTATATTTTCAAACCAACCCTTTTTTGCGCCGGAAATTCTGACGCAGGAAGTTCTGACGACCTTTTCTTTCCTTTAATGCTCATGCCATATCTCTCAAACTCCATACTGGATCGCCATAAAATTTTAACATGTATTGGTAGGTATATATAGGAAGATGGTGTCCAACAATCTCTTCCAAATTCCTTATAGATTTTTTAAACCAATCGTTCCTTTACGGTAAAACGTTGGCGCAGGAAGTTCTGACGATCTGCCTTCTTGCACATGCTCCAATGTTCGCGCCATATTTCTCAAACCACATAGTGTTACTGCATGAAATTTTACCACATGGTAGTAGACATTAAAATGGAGCTTGTGTATAAATTTTACCCCAAAATTCCTCACGAGCTTTCCGCAGCAACTGTTTCGGATTCATATGCACGTTCTGTCCATTTACCTCGGCATGTATTGTAATGTTTACACCATATCTCTTAAACCACGAATTGGGTTGCCATGAAATTTTAGCACATAATAGTAGACACTAGTAGGATGATGGTTTCCAAAAATATCTCCAAAATTCCATATATATTTTCCGCAGCACCCGTTCTTCCTTTAGTCATGACGTTTAGATTTTCAGCAACCTTTACCTTAGAGCTTATATTCATATTGCTAGTCTTCTTCCATAAGCGATTAACTAACAACTCTTGGTTTCGTGTTCACTGAAGAAGGAGCATGGGGATCATGTTGGTGCTTCTATTGTGGAGAATATTGAGATGTTGGAGGGTGAATGCGACTTGAACGTCAACATAGATGATACCGTCTTTGTGGTTGTTGACAAGGTTGTCTCTGAGGTTGTGAAAGCAACTATTTCTTAGATTGAGCAAGCAGTAGGTGGTGATGCGAGTCTGGAGCCTTCCTATCCCAATGTTGGAGTCGCATTTCCTTCATCCGCTCATCGAGTTCGACACGGCTATGCTTTGGTGGGTAAGTTCCCGGTGCTTAACGAGCATATTATATGACCATATTTGGAGGAAATTCGGCCATATTTCTCATGACAGGGAGAACCAGATACTTTCTGAGTCGGTAGTTGGTGCTCTGCTATTGAGGATGACAGAGATGATGACTCAGTCCATTGACTCTGCTGATCCGTCTGTTGTCCGAGACTGGGAAAACTCGATAGCTATGGCTGAATCTAAAGACTTCAATGTGGCTTGGTTGCGTGCTAGGTTTGAGAAGGACAAAGCTCAGGGATCTCATGAGGTTCTTCGAGAGAAAGAGAGGAGGGTAGCAGAGCTGAGGGCTGAGTTACAGAGAGGGGAGGAGGAGGAGGAGATGGAGCAACTAAAGGTGTCTTGCAAGGGTGGATCTAGTTGTGTTTTGATTGATTTTCTCGAGTAGTAGTTTTTTTTTAGACGCTTGATGGGTTGTAGGTATTTCTTTTGACTAGATAAGATAGTATTTTCTTTTGGTTGTGAGAGATTTTTGAAATAAAGACTTTTCTGGATTAAACTGCTAAAATGGTAATCCTATCTATTGCATGCTATAATGCGTTGCTTTGGAGGAATGCAAATACACCAAGAGTGGGAAATTTAGTATTGGGTCTCCCTAAGGCTACGTTTTAGGGAACATCATTGAACTGGATGTACTTATGGAGCCAATGTCTTGTCTAATGAGTCGTCCTTAGACAGGATTGCCTTTGCTTCTTTACGAAACCTTTCTATGAATGAGATCGCACTTTCCTCTGGTTCTTGCTTCGGAGTGGATAACTTCACGTACACTTCGAAGTGTAGGAAGTCTTCCAGGATCTCGGGTGGTATAACATATGGTATTGGATCACCTCCTCATGCTGGGGTAGCACTATATATCTTGCCACAGATAATTCCAGAGTCCTTAAGAGCTTTGATAAAAATCCCTACTGTGGTCTTTTCGGACTTCTCGTCTCTGATAGGTCTTCCTGTAGCAAGTTGTTTTTACCTGGAAAAACAATGCACCGTCTCTGGGTACTTTTGTAGTGTTCGAGATCGAAGTCGAACAAGACGATCCTAAACCAAGTCAATGGCCGTTCACGTCTTGCTTCGGTCACAGAGAGGATAGAGGTTGATCTAGGGAGGGAAACAGCGAAGAAACTTGAGATCAGGTTGAGAAGGTGTTTGGGTGTAAGAGTTCAAGATTTCCCTCGTGAAGGTACTTGAAATCTCCAAGGCTCGAAGTGTGTTGGTTGCTCAGACGTGTTTACTCTGAGGCTCTGGTTCATTCAGGTGTTCTGAATGTCGGGTTGTTTCTGGATGATTTTCGTCCTCCTGCCTTGGAAGATAGAGGAGGCCTCTATTTATAGTTTTGAACTCACCCTGATCTCTCGACAGATAAGGTGGAAGTCGTGGAAGAGTGGAGGAGTGGAGGACATGGATTGGTTTCCGTAACTACCTGAGTTGTGTAGAACATGTCCACTCGCGCCATCTTCTCGTAACTGTCCACTATCTCTATCAGTTTCTTTCAACTGACGTAGACCGCCAGACCAATACCCCTAAAGTTATCCCCCCGTGTATTGTTTTGATGTCTCGAGTGATACGCAGATATTGCGTAGTTGAGTTGAGTTGAGTAGAGTCGTATGACTAATTGTCATGACCAACGTGAGTGTGGTGCCTCCAGGACACGAGTATAGGAGTGGACTTGGCTATTTGGCCAAGGCCAGGAGTTCATAGCGCCATTGGTTTGTGGCGCCATAGCCCAAGGGGCTACGGCCTTGGCCTTGGCCAAGGCAATCTCCAAAGCGCTTTAGCGCTAACCTGTTGTCATGGCGCCACGGCCTTGACCTTTGGCCAAGACTAATTTCTTGTGAACTCATGGTTCGTGGTGCCATGCTATGTGGCGCTATGACTTTGGCCTCTGGCCAAGGTCGCCTTTGTTGCAGCTGGTGCGTGCTGGCTATACCTTGGTTATGGTATGCGTGTTTGCGCTACAACATACTTGAAGTCATGGCGTGTTTATCCATGGTATGTTAGACCATCCTGAGTTTGGGATGAGATCTGTTTAAGCCTGTTTAGGCTGTAGTATGCCTCTCAGGGAGTTCTGGACAGGCCTAGAACTTCGATATTCCTGAGGTTTTCATTAAGACTCGAATGTTGAGTCGTATAAAGAGGAAATCCGTGAGGATGCGTCTCTGTTAACTCTTCACCATGTACCATATACTGACCTGGTTCTGATGCCGAGGAATTCGAGGCGATGTCGACATGAAGCAGATTAATGGGTTTAATGTGTTGGTGAGATTATCAGTACTGCACTATGATATCATCCTCTCCACCGGGGGTTATAAAAGAGAACTCATAGAGAGTTTATTCAGCTCGTAGAACGGGTTGCATTCTGAGCTATGGAGATGTGCCTGAATAGGCAATTGCCTTTAGGTTAGGCCTATTTAGAGAGTATTTTTACAAACTTGCCCCTCTCTCATTTTCCACCATCTACAGAAAGTCCCCTGGTTAGTGTGGAACAGTAATGTTTCATACCAAGCACTCAGATGGTGATAGCAATCCTATTTTTTTTAACAGGGATTCACAAGGGACCTGGTCTTAGTGTTAATGACCTTGAAAATCAACAGCAAGTTTGTGCGTAAAAGTTTTTTTTTTTTTTTAATTGCATGTACACGTGAGTGTGGATAAGGGAGTAAGAGGGAGTGGCCATGGCGCCATGGGGTGGCGCGGACAGCCCTGGCCGTGGCGCCATGACTGCCGCGCCTCTCTTCTCTCTCTTTTTTTTATTATTTTCCGCGGCGCCATCGTGGCGCTGCAACTAGGAAATGCCAGCCCTAGGGCTGGCGTGATGCTATTATGCGGCCTTGGGCTTCCATCCCTTTTTCAGAGTTCCACTGGTATTAGGACTCTTAAAGGTTATGTATGTATATATATATATATATGCATGCCTAGGTTAAATTTTCAACAAAGAAGAAAAAAGAGAGGAGGGTTTTCCATAGCAGTATTTCTTTTCTTTCTTCTTGATTTACTCTCTTTAACTGTGTTTGCTAATCTCATTCATCATGTCATCAAGCGGAGCGACGGCACGGAATAACAAGGTAAACTAGGGTTTTAAGTGACCTAGTTATTCCGTGCCTTTTTTTTTTATGAGAAACGCGTGTGTGTGTTTATATATATATATATCAAAATGTACCCAGGTATTATCAAACGAATTAAAGAGATATATGAATGGCAGTATTATAAAAATAGACTTAACTAATAGACTTAAAAATAATTAACAGAAGGGTTATTTTGAGTTTCCTCCCCTGTAAAGATTGGTATTTTGCGTTACCTCCCCAAAAAGATTGAAATTAGTGATACCTCCCCTCCGTCAGTTTTCTGCATATGTGGCTGTTATCCTACTCAGCCAAGATATCCACGTCGACAAAATTGACCCATGTCATATGGAAAACCCAAAATACCCTCGTCTTCCCCAATTACTGTTAACATCACGCCGTCCAACTCGCCAGTTGCCAATTCCCTAGCTCTGCCCTGTTCTGTTTCCTCATCTGGTTTCAAATCTCAGTCTCAGACGCAGATCTGAGAGTAATATAACCCAAAACCACTCCACTAATTTATAATATTACCATAATCAACATTATATTCCCCCCTCTTCTTCCTCCATCAAATCATCTAAAAATGGAAATACAAAAGATCATGCCATCTAACGCTGTTATATTCATATCAGAGTCAGAGATACCTCTTTCTTCTTCATCTTTGAAGGTTAGACCAAACAAAACAAAACCCACCTGCTTCGTTAGTTGCTTCTCCATATATCTAAGAAACTGCCTGCTATACCATTTTCTAAATCTATTAAAATCAATACGAATCAAGAACAATATTTCTGCTGCCGGGATTTGAGAAATTCGTACCAATTGAAAAAAAAATAAAAAATGAAAAGATGAAGAATTAATGGGTTTCATGTTTTACAGCACCATTAATGGTGGAAAACATTGCTGGTATTAATGAATTGGTCATTG
>JAJJMA010026185.1:0-13187 GCA_023529015.1 Papaver nudicaule
AATATGGTAGGAACAAACGAGTACCAGCAGGCTGGTTGAGGAAATCAACTAAATTAGTATTTACTTTTTTGCCTTTGATTCAACTGAGTCGTACGACCTGGCCATCCTAATCATTTTTTTTTTACTCTCATCTAGTTGTGATATATTTTGCGAAATACTTATTGTTGTGTAAGTTAGACTGATGGCTTTCTAGTGTATCTTTCAAGATTAATGGGTTCTGTATGGTTGTTAGGAATTGTGGTTTCTTTATGTGTTAAAACTAGGTTCTGAGCCTTAATTTCAAATTTCTTGATAGTTTTCTGGTTGTGGTTTCAATTAGTCTTGTCAATAAAAAAAATTCCCAGTTTCAAATACGAGAATGCATTCTTTATGAACTTTATAATTCAAAATAAAATATTGTTTGTTCATACATAATCTAGCACATGTGGGTGTGAAATGTTCAAGAGTATTCTCGCATGTGGAAAAACCATGTTCGTCGAGGTCTGATCTGTGTACTCGAATGACATGCTTTAAATTATGTATAAACAACAATTAACTAAGAACCAGAGAAGATTTTAGTCGTTTATCATATGCATCTGTTTTTACGTTCTATGGAAATCAGACTATTATATGTTTGTTTCAGATATTTGGTTATTTTGTTTGAAATGTTGATGCAGAGATGAGAATGGAGATGAAGTAGGAGGTGGCAGTCAAGTGGTTGAAATGGCACATTCTGGTTATTACAAATATAAACCTCCCGAGAAAGATTTGATTGATTTGGTGTTCTCTTGGACTCTCGAGGATATATCCAACGAAGAGTTGTATAAAGAGCAGGTATGTCTTTGTCTCTGTTCAAAAATAAATCAAAGAGGTTTAGAATACGTAGATTACGCTATTCAAGTGAAATGATATGTCTGCAAAAATCGTTTTGCATCCTTTATCGACCGGTGTTCTTCTATTCCTTTGTAACTTCCCGAGTCGATGCATAAGTTTCACTTCCTTGTCAACTACCATTAATTAACTCGCAGCTAAAGCCAGTTACCATGATTTTGTACTAGTGACTATGGTTTGTGGTATCCAATTATTGCTCAGTTGAAGGTCTTTGTTAATTAAAAGAATCAATCCTTGGTGTTAAGCCAAACTTTCTCCATGTGATCATTCTGGAATCTGAATTTAGCTACTTCTATATTGTTTAGGTGGAAAAGATCCCTGAATGTTTCCAGTCAGTGGAGGATTACCTAGGTTCTTACACTTTACCGCTAATAGAGGAAACTCGTGCTGAGTTGTTATCGAGTATCGGGGTGTTACTTGATGCACCATATGCTGAAGTAATCTCAGTGAAGGAGTCTGCGCCACATGGCTCTTTAATTTATGAGCTTCAGTTTGATTCTTGGAGGAACATAAATAGTGGTAGTGGCAAAGAGCCATACTCTCCAAAATGTGGTGACCTTTTTATTTTGTCTGATGTGGTACCTGAGATCGCCTCGGGTTCGGAGCAGTGTCCAAGGACATGTACATTTGCTTTAGTCATGAAAGATATGAAGGAGTCTAGTGCTACAGATGATGGTAAATTATCTCGTTATTTGGAATTCCGGACTTCAAAGTTGATTGAGGCTAAAGATGGCATGCAGGACTCCGTTTTTGCTGTGTTTTTGGTTAATCTGACATCGAAAATTAGAATATGGAGTGCATTACACATGTCTGGGAACTTAAAGATCATTAAGGAAATTTTGGGCTCCTATTCCATGGTAAGCAATGTTAATTTCTTATCAGACATTACTTGTCTTTAAATGGTGACTTGAACAAAATTTTGCAAGAATTGTATATTGTGCGGAGTCGAAACTGTAGTTCGTATTGTTTCTGTGCGTAAAGATTTGCCTTCTTATGTCTATTTTACAGCTATAACTTCTGCTGCCATCGAAAGAAAGAGTGCTATGTTTGTGATAACTGGGTGCAGAACGTAATTATTGCTTTTTTTATTGTATTGCAGGTCGAAGAAATCTGTAAATTCTGTCCTTCACACGATGATAACACTTGCGTCGAACAACTTGGCCGCAGATTATCACTAGTCCTTGATGAGTCCCAAGCAACTGCAGTAATTAGTTCTATTTCTGTAGCGTTGTGCAATCACAAGTCTTCTATTAAACTTATCTGGGGTCCATCCGAGACTGGGAAAACTAAAACTCTCAGTATCTTGTTGTATACCCTCTTGAGTAAGAGCTGTAGAACACTTGCGTGTGCTCCAACAAATGTTGCAGTTAAGGAAGTGGCCTTGCGCGTCCTAAAGCTTGTTAAAGATCCTTACCACATGGATCCAGGACAGGATGAGTTGTTATGTTCAATGGGAGATTTGCTGTTATTTGGGAGTAGGAATCGGTTGGAAGTTTCTGGTGATCTCGAGGAGATTTATTTGGATTATCGTGTGGACAGGCTGGTAGAATGTTTTGCGCCAAAGAAGAGTTGGAAGAAATGCTTTAAAACCACGATAAAATTCCTTGAAGATTGTGTTGCTCAATATCGTTTATTGGAGAACGAATCAGCTGGCGAGGCTCAAACAAATGTAAACAATGATTCCACCCCTGTAGTTCCTAATTCATTTCTCGGGTTCATAAAAGATAGGTACAGAGCTGTAGTTTCTCCTCTGAAAAGATGTGTTAGTGATTTAAGTACCCATCTTCCGAAAAGACTTCTATTGCAGCATAACTTTGAAAGCATGGTACGGCTTCTTAATTTGCTTGATTCTTTTGGAAGCCTTCTGTCTGAAAATGATGTTAATGGCGAAGAAATAGAGACACTCTTTACACATGGAGAAGTTAGTGCTTCCTATCATAAGTATGAGAGTGAAGCACATATGTCTTCTACTTCTGCTAAGCTGTACAAGATCAGAAATGAATGCATTGATGCTCTAAGATCTCTTTGTGATTCTCTTTCTCATGTCCTTCGAGATAGTATGAACAGAAGTTTGGTATGGCAGTTCTGCTTTCAATCTGCCTCGCTCATCTTCTGCACAGCATCTAGCTCATATATTTTGCATAGAGTAGAAATGGATCCGCTGAAATTGTTGGTTATTGATGAAGCTGCTCAGTTAAGGGAGTGTGAATTAGTAATACCACTGCAACTTAAAGGCATACGGCACGCTATTCTAATTGGTGACGAGTGTCAACTACCTGCAATGGTTGCTAGCAAGGTAAATATTTGTACACTGCTTGGCTTTAGTTATTATTATTACTTGAAAAAATGTTGGTTACATCAAAGTTTGTGAAATTTAACTTAAACATTGCTCCTTATGGGAATGGCTTATATATGATGTATTAAATCTCTTCAAGCTTTCTTGTTTAGGTTTCTGATGGCGCTGGGTTTGGAAGAAGTTTATTTGAAAGGTTGAGTTTTTTGGGACACTCAAAGCACCTGCTAAACATTCAATACAGAATGCATCCTAAAATAAGCGCTTTCCCAAATGCCAACTTTTATCAGAACCGGATTTTAGATGCTCCCAATGTTCTCTGTAAAAATTATGAAAGACGTTATCTTCAAGGACCTATGTTTGGTCCATACTCGTTCATAAGCACCTCGGATGGAAGAGATGAACTAGACAATGTTGCACATAGCAGGAAAAATATGGTGGAAGTAGCAATTACTCTAAAGATTGTACGGAAGCTTTTTAGAGGTATTGTTAATTATAATTGCGTTATATTTTTCGTATAGTTAATACGTTGCAGCATGGGATGTCTTCTTTTTGTCTTGCCTGGATATCTGTTTCCCATGCTTGCTTTTCTTTCAAGTAATGATAATGTAAGTTCTACTTTTACAGCATGGGATGGCGCGAGAGAGAAGCTAACCATTGGAATAATATCCCCATATGCTGCTCAAGTAGCTGCAATTCAAGAGAAACTTGGACACAAATATGAGAAGCTCGAATACTTTGCTGTGAGGGTGAAGTCTATTGATGGCTTCCAAGGTGGCGAAGAGGATATCATAATAATCTCTACTGTTAGATCTAACAGTGAAGGATCTATTGGATTCCTGTCTAATCTTCAGCGAACAAACGTTGCTTTGACTAGGGCACGGTAAACTAGTGTGCTCTGCTCCAGAATATCTTTTCAACTAAAGTAGTTATTTTCTGCAAGGGTTTGTATAGTTGTGCTTTTGTTCACTTGGTGTAATTTATTACTGCAGGCGCTGTCTCTGGATTTTGGGTGATGGGAAAACTTTGCTTAGAAGTAGATCTTGCTGGAGCGCATTAGTTTCTGATGCCAAAGATCAGCATTGTTTGTTTAATGCTGGTAAAGATAAAGATCTCGCTAAAGCAGTGCTGAAAGCCAAGAAAGAACTTGATCAATTGGATGACTTACTGAATGGAGATAGCATACTCTTTAAAACTGCAAAGTGGAAGGTAAAATCCTGAATGGTCAGAGAAATATTATGTTATTCTTTATTCGACAAGTAAAGAACTTTGTTTTGTTTTACTCCCTACTTTTTTGGAATACTGGACTCACTTTTTTGTTGTGTTGATTTCTGCAGGTTTTGTTTAGTGATAACTTTAGAAAGTCATTCATGAGATTGAAATCATTTGAGACCCAAAAGTCTATTATCAATATGTTGCTTAAGCTTTCCAACGGCTGGATCCCGAAGAAGGTAGACTCTGTTTGTGGAAACTCCTTGCAGCTCGTGAAACAATTCAAGGTTGGAGGACTTTATGTTATTGCTGCTGTCGATATTGCGAAGTATAAAAGCTATGTCCAAGTATTGAAGATATGGGATATCTTACCTCTGGAGGAGATACCAAAACTTGTGAAGCGTCTTGATAGCATCTTTAGCATGTACACAGACGATTTCATCAACCGCTGTAAAGCAAAAAATGCTGATGGGTATGTTTGGTAGCATTTAGCTCCGTTCTGTTCACATGTCATTTTAGAGAGTTTCATTATTTTCCCTCGTAATAACATCAGTCGTCCAGTTTCTTGGGGTGTTAATTTTGTCCTCTTTTTATAGGGATATGGAAGTGCCAGTGGTCTGGGAACCAACTAGTGAAGTTGTTCGGTACAATACAAAAAATGAGTTGTCTAGTGGCTCGAGTGTTGCAGAATTTGACGGAAGAAGCTATGTAGAAAACTCAAAAGTGAATTGAGAGTCTACTACTGATGAAATTCTACTCTTTATCATCTGGTGTTGTGAGCCATTTGTTATCCGGAAGTGATGGCAGAGAACTTGATCTTCCTTTCGAAATGACTGATCAAGAATTGGAAATAACTCAGTTTCCAAAAAGTAGTTTTATTCTTGGAAGATCTGGAACTGGGAAAACAACTATCTTAACCATGAAACTATTCCAAAAGGAGCAGCAACACTATTTCTCTTCGGAAGGACTTTCCGAGGGTACAAACTGTACGTCTGCTTCCTCAAAGAATTGGATGAGAGAGGGTTTTGGAGAGACAAAAGGAACTCTCCTACGTCAAATGTTTGTAACAGTCAGCCCTCAACTATGTTCTGCCATCAAGAATCAAATTTCTAATTTGCAAAGGTAAATTTCTATAGTCTTCTTAGTTTGGCGTTCAGTTCTTTAGAGGTATTGATGCATGCACGGTATGTGACATCCATAAGTACACATGGATGCGGCACTTTGCAATTGTGTTCATAGAAGAACACATGCTCTAAAACCTTAATGGTCTTCATATCTTTCTCAAAAGATATAGAGACCAAAATTAGGTCTGAACTTGAAAGTAAAAATATATCCAAGCACTCGAGATGTGTTGTGCCATAAGACTCATAGGTCATAGCCCAGTAGGGTAATATTTATATCCTGCCAACTTGTGCCATCAATTGTAGCTTCACATGACTTAGATCAAACCTATTTGCTCTTGTCAAACTGCATTGTAGCTTCTAATGACTTAGATCAAACCTATTTGCTCTTGTCAAAGTGCATTCTGTATGTTGTTTTAAGCGTTATATTTCTTAAAACCTTACGGTGCATAGTATGTATCTTAGATGATGCAAATCAAATAATTTACTGGTCTTAAAATAACGTATGCATTAGTATTTTTTTGGTGATAATTGAGGAAGCCAAATCAACTTGTAGACCAATCTGTGTCTTCTTATTTTCTTGCATCATTCATTTTACAGTTTTATCTGCGGTGGGAAATCTTCAGCTGAAAAAACGTTAACTGATACGCATGACATCGATGATACAACCGAGTTCCGCGGCATCCCCGATTCTTTCATGGACCTACCCCTTGATTGCTACCCACTTGTCATAACGTTTCAGAAATTCTTACTGTGCTTGATGGAAGTATGGAGAATTCATATTTTGACAAATTCAAGGATGTAAAGGAGTTTTGTGCGGGAGATACTGGAACATCAAGGACGCTTGCCTTACATGCCTTCGTTAGATCAAAGGAGGTTAATTACGACCGGTTTAATGCATTTTACTGGCCCCACTTCAATTGTAACTTGACCAGGAAGCTAAACTCTTCTACTGTCTTTGTTGAGATAATGTCTCATATTAAAGGTGGGCTGATTGATGGTAGAGTTCCTAATGGCAAACTCAGCCGGGGGAATTATTTGTTGCTAGCTGAGGGGCGGGTTTCTACCTTAAGCAAGGATTTAAGAGAGATGATTTATGATATTTTTCTTGATTATGAGAAGAAGAAGCTGCTGAATGGTGAGTTTGATTTGGCTGATTTGGTCATGGACCTTCATCGGCGACTGAGAAAAGGGAGCTATCGGGGTGATCAAATGGATTTTGTGTATATTGATGAGGTCCAAGATCTAACCATGAGACAGGCTGCTCTTTTTAAGTATATATGCCAAAATTTCCAGGAAGGATTTGTTTTCTCAGGTGATACAGCTCAAACTATTGCTAGGGGTATTGAATTCCGATTCCAAGACATAAGATCTTTGTTTTACAACGAATTCATCTCAGAACCAAGAAGTGATATCGAAGGGAAGGGAATGGAGAAGGCACATTGTTCTGTTTCTGACTATTTTCAATTGAATCGGAATTTCCGAACTCATGCAGGCATTCTGGAGTTGTCTCAGAGCATAATTGAGCTTCTTTACCACTTCTTTCCACTCTCTATTGATTCCTTAAGCCCAGAGAATAGCCTTGTATATGGTGAAGCACCGGTATTACTCGAATCTGTGAATGATGAAAATGCAATTGTAACAATTTTTGGAAATAGTGGGAGTACTGGTGGGAGTTTGATTGGGTTTGGAGCAGAACAGGTTATTTTAGTACGCGATGATTCTGTGAAGAAAGAAGTCTCTGACCAAATTGGAAAGCAATCCCTTGTGTTGACATTAGTTGAGTGCAAAGGGCTCGAGTTTCAGGTCAGTGACTGGCTATTTTTTTTTCTCTTTAAATTGGGATATGTTCTCTAAACGAACGCATTAATTTGTAGTACAGAAACATGAAAATAGTAACATATATACAACAATGAACACCTCTTCACCTTCTTGTTTCCCGAATATATGGGAGGCATACATTTATAAACATATGTTTCTTCTAAGTTAGTTTTAGTCGTCAGACTTTGAAACTGTAAACTGGATTATTTCCCATGCTCATTACTTAGGAAGTGATAATAGTCTTTGGAGCCGGCTGAGCACTTAACCAGTATATAATCTGTTCTCCGAGTCTTTTCCATATGGTATAAATCTCGGTCATGTTTAAGAGACTGTGCAGACTTCCTGGTTACATTTTGAATGGTGACTTTAATGAACCTTTTGCAGCATCGTTGACAACGTGTTGAATTCTCGAGTTTTACCATTAACATGTGCAAAAGTATATTAGCAGAAGTTAAGTGTGCTTAGTGCAACCATATTTGCAGCAATACATGGTTGTTCTCAGCTAAGGGGCATTCTTTTTTAATAGTCGTGCATTCAATTTAACTCTGCATAGTAATCAATTTTTTTTATTGTTTATCTTTATCTTCTTAGTAGGCATGCCTTTTGATATTCTGTCGTATATGTAGGATGTTCTGTTGTGCAACTTTTTTGGAACATCTCCTTTAAAGAATCAATGGCGAGTAATTTACGGATATATGGAGGAGCTACATCTGTTTCACTGTACCGAGCACAAATCATTTCCAAGTTTCTGCTCGATTAAGCACAAAATTCTTTGCTCTGAATTGAAGCAACTTTATGTGGCTCTTACTCGTGCTAGGCAGAGATTGTGGATCTATGAAACTATAGACGAATTCTCGAATCCTATATTTGATTACTGGAAGAAGTTGGGAGTCGTGCAGGTTAGACATCTAGATGAAACTCTTGCACAAACAATGCGAGTTGGAAGCAGCAAGGAAGAATGGTGTTCTCGTGGTATCAAGGTCTTAACTGGAAACCCTGCAATTTATTCTATACATACATGCATTTATGTGCCCCTTGTTTTTTTCCCCCCAAATTCCTATTCTGTAGCATTATTCCGAGTATAAATTTGATAGTCATATGTTTTCTTCTTTTATAAAACTATGCAGCTCTTCAATGAGGGTAATTTTGAGATGGCAACTATGTGTTTTGAAAGAGCTGGGGATTCATACAAAGTGAAATGGGCAAAAGCTGCTGGACTCAGAGCTGCTGCTAACCGAATGGGTGGTTCAAATTCTGAACTTGCCCGTGTCTCTCTGACAGAGGCTGCTGAGATTTTTGAAACAATTGGAAAGTTTGAGATTGCTGCAAAATGCTTTATTCAGTTGAAGGAATTCGAGAGGGCAGGTTTGGACTATCTATATGCTTCTTTAAGGAAGTTTCCAGTTGAAGTAAAATCTAATAAAAAATTTACAGAAAATAAAACTACAAAGAACAAAGACCTAAGCTCCCAAAATAAGAAAAAAGTGAAACCAATTCCTGAAATTCCTAGTGAGCTTTCTGTAAAACCCACCTAAATTTCTGGACTGGAAGAAACCATTTCTTGGAATTGTTACGAAATCTAGAAGTAGCTGAGCACATTCCACAGAATCAGTGCCTTGCACATTACAATTGACTGCAGGGATTAGGTGTTGGAGTTGGGCTACTCCAAAGCCTCCCCTAGACCGTGTAGGATATATAGCTCATTGCAAAGTGTTATGACTTGTGACAAAAAAAAAGCTGGGGTATGTTCAGTTTACATGTTATTTCTGGCAGCTAAAAGGACCGTGTTGATTGTTGGGTATGACCTGGTTTGTTGCATTCAATTTGCTTTTTGATTAGTTTGTGTGACAATGATTGTATGTGCATCTTTAGTTATAATTTTTTAATCCTCCTGGAAGTTAAATGATGGTATATACTACTTGGCTAAGGCGAAGTTTGATAAAATGTTGACCTAGTTATTTGAAGTTATCAATTTTAAACTAGGTCTGAAATATTCATTAGGCATTGGTCCAATTGATTAAGGGATCTTAACATGTATTTACTGTCGTCTTTTTAGGTATGCTTTATCTGAAGAATTGCGAGGAATCAAGGTTACAGGACGCAGCTGATTGTTTTTCTCTTGCTGGATGCTGGTCTACTGCGGCCGATGTGTATTATAGGGCCAATTGCTTGTTCAAGTGCCTGACTGCTTGCACCAAAGGAAATCTCTTGGAAGCAGGGCTGCAATTCATAGAGAAATGGGAAGCAGATGGAATCATTGATGCTGATGCAGCCAAAATTCAAGGGCAGAAAGAATTGAAACAAGAATTTCTGGAGAGATGTGCATTTCACTATCATCAAATGAAAGATAAGTATAGCATGATGAAGTTTGTTCGAGCCTTTAACTCATTGGTCTTGATGCGGACATTCTTGGTAACTCATAGTTATCTCGATGAGCTCGTGGTTTTAGAGGTCGAGTTCGGAAACTGTATGGATATGGAGGCTGCTAATTCTGCCAAACTGAGAGGAGATCTTCTTCTCGGTGCGGAAATGCTGGAGAAGGGTGGGCAGTATGAAGAAGCATCAAGGCTCCTTCTGCTGTATGTTCTTGTCAACTCTCTTTGGATAACAGGAAGCAGAGGTTGGCCCTTAAAGAGATTCTCAAAGAAAGAGGAACTTCTGACAAAATCAAAATCGATGGTGAAGACTAGAAATGATCACATTTATGAGTTAATCTGCGTGGAGGCTAGCTCGTTATCAGAGAAAGTTAGCAGCTTACCAGAGTTGGGAGATTGTTTGTCTACCTCCCAGAGGCTCGGTCATGTTGGAGCAGAAATTATGTTCCTTCGAAAGATCCTTGATTCCCATCTTAAGGTAAAGCTTTCCAACTACGAACATGATGAAATGGTGGTGTTGGACTCTATGAAACATGCTATGCTCATGATTTCGCGTAAAAGGGTCTCAACTCAGACTTTAACATACTTCTGGAATATATGGAGAGAGAATATTCTAAGCATATTGGTGTATCTTGGTTCTGTTGGAACAACACATGAAGAAAACTACAAGGGTTATCAGGAGTTTTGTTTGGGTTACTTGGGTGTCTGCAAGACGGTACAAAATGGCAGTTCCATCTACATATCTCTAAAAGCAGATGCATATTGGATGAAAGACGTCTGTCATAGATCTGTTAGACGAAATGGGGAATTGGTTACAATGGATGCTCACCAGTTTGTATCTGCTGCTCAGAGTTATTGGGTTTCAGAAGTCACTTGTCTTGGTGTGAGTGTGTTGGAGAAACTCAACACCCTTTATGGGTTTTATGCTGGAAAGTCTTTCTCAATGTTCAATAAAGGAACAACTTCTCTTCACATATTTGAAGTCACAAAGGGGCTCATGAAACCCAAGGTATTGGACTGGGAGGCTCCGAAGGCACTACTGGAGTACTACACGTCTTCTAGGCAACGGTTTTTTGAAATTATATGTCCCACTGACTCAAAAATGATTATTTCACAAGATATAATTAAATTAAGAACAACAGGGCTTTGTAGGGAGATTACCAAAGAAGTAATTCTGGAAATAATCAGCTCTGAAAGAAAGTTACCTCTAGGGAAAATTTTGAAAGTGGTGATGATGATTTTTGCGTATGGGAGTCTACCTGTTGAACTGTATCAGGTGATTGTAAATCTTGACCTGAGCCCACACTGGAAGTCCTTCAAGCAGTTTAAAGATTTCTTTGATTCAGGCATTGTGAGGTTATCATTTCTCTTGAAGATGAGAGAATCTTTGGGGACCTGTCAACCTGATTGGTTCAAGATGTCAAGGTATCTTTCACCGTTCCAGTCAAGTTGTATTTCACCATTCCACTTTTTGTATCTTCTGGAACGATTCTTTTTTTTTGGCAAGTTCCTGGAAGCTTATCTTTTTCACGACGAAGTCTTCTCTTCTGGAAACGCTTGCATGTGAGAACTGGAAACTGAACTTAAAATCTGAGTCGGATACAGATGCTAGCTTAAAGGCAGAACTATATATTTTGGAATTTTACCTGGTGGGGTTTAGTTATCATATACTTTCAGGGAAGAAAGGCACACTGGAATGGTTTGAGAAAACTGATATTGCAGCCAAGAAAGACTATCCTTCTCTTGTTTTAAGGTTATGTATCCTTGCTTGTCTACTTTGTGTCAATACTGGAGATCATTTTGATCTTGTCCTTACACTGCTCGTTAATGATGACATATCAAGTTTTCTCCCACAAGAATTTTCTGAGCTCCTTCTCCTTGGAAGACCTCCGAATGGTCTCTATGAGAGAGTGTCCTCGGAGGTTGATTACAGTAAATTATGTAAATTATGCGCCAAGTTGCTCAAGATCGTTGAGAATCCTCTGGTGATTCTTTATTTAGGTAAAAAACGTCCCACCTTTTCCTGTCCTGATGCCATCTTCATAGACACGGAGTTGATTCGATGTAGAGAAGATATATTGGATATACTCGACCTCAAGAGAACACAATGTGCACAACAAGATGTTGTAATTGAATATTCCGCCGAATGCCTAAGACTCATTGAGGACATTTACTGTTCTCAACCTTCCAGCTCATTTGGTGAAGAGGAGCAGATCATGGGGAATGAGGGTGAACATGTCAATGATTTGCAAGGGGGTTTCAAGGTGGTGGGTTTTCGTATTGGTGTTGATGGCGGCCATTCTTTCGATGCACATACATTGAGGGTTCGTTAATTGTGCAATTAGGTTCTTTTCATTTTGATTTCCACTATCAAAAGAGTGTCTCTAATGGGTTACTTTATTCTGTGCAGTCTAACACAGAGAAACTTGTTCGTGTTCTTGAAGCTGCAATTGCCAAATCGAATCCGGAGGCATCATCTATTGCTGAAGCTTGTAGGTTTGTTCCGGAAGCAGAAATCATGATTGGTGAATTAAAGCAACTCATAATTGCTTTAACGGTTTATTGTCCAAGGTCAGTTTCGATGCATGCTGAGGCTTAGTCTAATGGGAGTTCAACTTCCCTTAAAAAATAGCATGACACATCAGCAAATTCCCAAACCAAGTCTAATGGGAAGTGCTAGACACATCAGCTAAATTCTACTTCGGCGCTACATGATATAGCGTTTGGGCGCTACATGATAAAGCGCCAGATAATCTCAGCCATCAGATCTGGAACATATGTTATTAGCCATCAGATCTAGTGAGAATATTCGTTTGGGCGCTATATCATTGAGCGCGAGTTCACTTTTTGGGCGCTGCATCATTGAGCGCCGAAGTAGCATTTCAACTTCCACTTCCCTTAAATAAGGGAAGTTGAAGTTGAAGTGGGGGAAAATTGGGGTTTAGACCACGCTTTTAAGGGAAGTTGAACTCCCATTAGACTTAGCCTGAGTGTGTGTTTGCTGGCATTTAAGATGAATTCTTTTCCCGGGAAACTTAATTAATCATATACATGTTATGTTTCCATGTTATGTTTCAGTGAGGAGAGTTTGAGGCCCATCTTTTCAAGATTGGACCTACTTCACAAAAAGTGGCTAGCAACGAAGACAAGAGTAAGACAACTGTCGGCTCCTTTTTTCTCAATGCTTATGTCTCCAAGGCTTGTGGCTTCAGATACAGTTACAGGATCTTCTCAGGCCAGTGTTTCATCAAAGAGTAGCAAGAAGGAAAACTCAAGATCGGAGAAGGATAAGAAGCGGAAAGGCAAAAGGAAGTAATATGTCATTCAGTCTCCTGTTACATTTTGTTCATCCTAACTTCCTTTAGTATGTATATTTTCATGTATAGAAACAAATAGAGTTCTTTCTGGGGTAAAACTTGCGCCTTTTGAGCAGTAGGCATTATTTCAAAGTAGGAAAGTAATTATGTTATGATATGGAATAGTAAAATTACTCCT
>JAJJMA010026187.1:0-10902 GCA_023529015.1 Papaver nudicaule
AAATCGCATTTTGGGTGAAAACTATTGGGTGTGAGTATATTTGCAAAGTGTGAAAAAATGATGTATTTATGGTCAAGGTCAAACCTTGACTGGGGGCGGACACTAAGTAGCCGCCCCCGAAAATTGGCCGCCTCTCAACCATAGTAGTTGAGATTTGTCTTGCTTTTTTTTAACCTAAGATGTGAGTAAAAAACACAAAAAAGTAGCACCATAGTGCTTGCTCTCAATACTTGCTAATGTCTACAACGTTGGAGACTCTGCTGGATGGACCTCAATAGGCAACATAGTTTGTACCCTTTCTTTCATGGCCCTGCTTGGCAAGTTAGCAATAATTTTTAATGGGATTTAGTTACTAGAATGACTACATTATCGCACTTCTTCGTAGCATAAAAAAGAAATCTTTGTACCAGATGATACTGTTACTCGTTATATACTACTATATCTACTCCCTCCGTCCAGGTTTATTTGAGATAATAGGGTTTTGCACAGGATTTAAGAACTAGTAAGAGAGAAAAAAAAATCCACAAATACCCCCAATCCTATTAATTCACCTAAATATTAAAATCTTAGATTTTAGTTAAAATTTAGTAAAACTATATTTTACTTCTACTTATCATTATTACTTTTGTGTAGAGATAAAAATGAGTAGAGAGAAAAAAAAGTAGAGGAGTTAATATAGAGTTGAAAAATGTAAAAGTATTTTAGAGAGTTGGACCTTGCACATTTCTCAAACAAAAATTATGATTTCTATACAAGGTTAAACTAGGAAAAACTAAGGAAAAATATGAAATGTCTCAACTAATTTTGGACAAAAAAAAAACCCTATTATCTCAAGTAAACCTGGATGCAGGGAGTATATTTTTTTATTGGTAAAAACAATGTGTAACATAAATTTTCCCAATAGACCCTTTAACCTTACCTACTTCATACTAGTACAAAACTGAACAAGGTAAGACTCTTCATACGACCCTTCAATTTGTTGATTCAACAATCAAATGACCTTCGGCATTGGCAGGCAGAGCTGTATGAAGAGTCGATCAAGACCAGAACCACATGATTTGGGTAGCATTAAAAGTCCACTAAATATGATCAGAAGCAAGGTTGTGAAATCGTGAATCGTTTTTCATTTTAAATCGTGAATCGTTTTTCATTTCATTTTTCATATAGAGAGAGAGTCCACAAACATTTTTGACCATAAATTAATAATACTCCCTCCGTTCCAATTTACTTGAGGGTTTTAGGATTTTTTCATGTTCCAAATTACTTGAGGGTTTTCCTATTTTCTCCAATTTTTTCCTAAATTATCCTTACTTTGGAATCACACAAAACATAGGAAATAGTAAAAAGATTGACTTTTCTTTAATATCCTATATATTTTTATTCCTAAAAACATAATACACTAGAACCTATGAACAAAAAGAATTAAAAACTAGGAGAATTAAATGTATTGGGGAGATATTATTAAGGGTAAATTAGGGTAGAAAATAATCTCTTTCATTTTTCTTAAACTGCGTGAAAAACTCAAAACCCTCAAGTAAATTGGAACGGAGGGAGTATTGATTAACTATCCCAAGAAAAAAAAATAAAAATAAAAATAGATAGCTTAACTAACTACCCAAACATTTTTTACCACTTATTTCTCATTCCACGTACCAACCAAAAACAATTGCATGAGGTCCACGTGTACAAAATAAATCTAAACATAAATTCTTTGTACTCTCCGCCTCTTTCTTTTCTTTGTCTGTCCCTCTAAATCTCTCAGTTCGTTCTCTCCGTTAAAATCTCTCCAGTCTCTTTCTTCCTAATATGATAAATTAGGATGAAACAGAACAGATTCAACAGGTTATGAAACGGGTACCTCTTCACCAACAATAATAACGAAATTTTAATCTCGGTCTAACAGCAAGCTGATCTCTGTGTGATTGGTATTTTTTGTTAGATCATGAGTTTTGATCTTGTTTTTTTTTTCATGGAATGTTGATTTGATCTTTCGATCAGTAAAAACGACGCCTTTTGTTATATATGTATGTATGTAAGATTGAAAATAGAAGTGGTTCCTTTTGTTATTAATCAGAGTTGCATCTTATAATCTTGAATCGAAAAAAAAAATGATAAACATCAAGAAGCAATGGATTATTCCAATTATAAATCAAAATTGCAGAGATGAAAAACAGAAGTGTGGAAATTTTTCAGTTGAACATGCGTGAGATTTTCTTGACTTTTGTCAAGAATCGTATGACCGATGTTGACTTTTCCGATTCATGGCAGAAACGATTCACACATGCGACTTGAGTCGATTTGTTAGAAAAGTGACTCAACTCGTACGATTCAACTCGTGAATTGTACGATTTTCACAACCTTGCTTGGTAGGAGCAGTGATAAGACTTTAATTTTACATAGGCTCCGAAGTCCGCCAACATTAGGCTTGGCTGCCAGATTTGTTTTCTTGCTAGCCATTATTTTCATTAATTGCATCCATTATGGTCGATTAGAATTGCATCAACACCAGCGTTAGCAGCAAGACCATTTTGTTTTTTTATAACAGACCAAATCAACTTCTAAAAATATGACCACCACTAATAAGAGCAAGCACTATGGTGCCATAAGCCATCTCTATTGAATAGAGATATAGGAATGGCAGAAATGACGAAAATTGGCAATCACGGTGGTCTTAGCCATTTCCAGACGGAAACTCGGTTTCCGCCACATCCCAATTACGGAAACTCGGTTTCCGCACGCAAAATATTATAAGGATTTATTAAAATTTTACGGAAACTGAGTTTCCGCCCTGCGGATACTCGGTTTCCGCCTCGCATCTCTATTGCTATTGCCTGCTACGGATTGATAGCAGGCAATAGAAAAACCCATCTCTATTGCTATTGAATCGAGATTTTTTACACCATAGTAGTTACCTATCTCTATTGAATGGGGATATCTCCGTTCAATAGAAACCATAGTGCTTGCTCTAATAGATGAACATAACCCAGCCGAGAACCCATGTGGTGTAACTGACTTGACTGGGCAAAAATCCGCGGGAAAAAACTACAAAAACATTTATCATCTTTTATTTTATCCAAATTTTTGAATTCTTAAATAAAAGTTGGGGCATTAACTATGGATTAAAGAGACGGATCAAAGAAAATGCATGCCGTTGCTTTGTTTAATAGTTTCATTGAGGTTTTAAGCAATTGTAGCATGGTCACTACTCACGTTATATATCCATATCATTGAACTGCATAACCATATACCAAGACTCCAAACAACCATTCAAGTTATTCTGATACCTATTTCTTCGTTGAGGCGCAAGGTTACTTAAGAGCATCTCCAATAGTGGGTGGAAAAATTCTTATGTGGAGGTCTTATTTTGACCTTTATTTTGAAGAGTTTATGTGGATTAACCTAAAAACTAGTAAACTATTTCCAACAGTGGATGTTATAACCTCTAGGATATCTTATGTGGATAAGATGTGAGCCATTTAATTTAATTTAAAATAATTATTAAAGGAAATAAAATAAAATTGAGGGTCTTCCCGAAAGTCTAGTTAAGACTTTCTTTAACACCTTTTGTAGTCCATGTCATCACCCTTAAACTCAAAAACTCCACTATTGAAGATTCATTTTCAAAAATATAGGGTCTTAGATCTTATGTGGCAATAAAAATTAAGACCTCCACCCACTGTTGGAGATGCTCTGAGCATCACCTCTTAAGTGGGATTTGGGTCACGAAATGGCCGCTCAAGAGTTTCATAATATGTAATAAAGATTTACGGAGTATAAATAAGCTAAAAGAGCAATTTTGATAATATGTTAGGGTTTTGTGGTAATACATAATCAACTAAACACAATCACGACATAAAAGAATCAACCAAAGGATTTTAATCATTTAGGGTTTATTATCCCTGTAAACCCGAGAAAAAAAAGAAAGGTTTTGATTTCACCCGAAAAAACAAAATCAAAGAGAATACTTACGATGTTAGAAGAACTATATCGGGAAGAATTGAACGGAAAAACTTTATTGTTGCCGACAATTCTGAGTTTGGAATCATGAAAAGTGCAAAGAATCAAGCTAGGGTCTATGCGTGAAAGCAAATCGCAGAGAAGGGGGAATTCTTTTATACGACATAATAACATAAATCTAATTTTGGGGGAAAAGACCAAAACAGGCCCCAGAGGACATGCGAAAAGACCAAACCGGGGTCCGGTTTAAAGTAGGTAACCTTTTTTTTTGACGGAGTTAGTTCAAGACACACTTGTCAAATATTAATTGGTCCAAATTTATTAATTAACTGAGTTAGGTAAAGTAGGTGTACGTTACTACGTGGGTGATATTTCAAAGAAGTGTAAACATATGGTGTAAGGATTTTTAAACCAATCATAAGAGACCAAGTGTCCCCCTTAGAATGTTCGCACCATAGAAACCCTCTCTCGGCCAATAGGAAGTTGTGGTATTGTCACCATGCGATGTGGGGGCTTTTATCACTTAGGCTTTTAAATCTTTAGATACTTCATTGATAGAAACTGTCAAGCTACATTGTCAGCTTTTAATGAAGCTTGCAACCATGAAGGAAAATTGATCAACCTACAAATACTATCATTCTCATTATAAGCTTCTTTGGCCAAAAGATGAGCTGCATTATTGACTTCTATATGAGCATAATGACAACTCCACGACTCAATACTGGAAAGCAAAACAATACAATCTAAAATAAAAGGATTTGTAGTCCATTTCACAGCTGTATGACTCCCGTTTATCGCGTTAATCACAATACTGTTGTCTCCCTCCAGCTGAAGCTTCTTTATTCATCTCCTTTGCCTATTGTATAGCTTTCAGCGCACCTAGAGCTTGCGCCTGTTCCTCATCAGCTACTTTTCCTTGAGTTGAGATAGTCCCCTTACAACAACCTGCATGATCACACGTAATTAGTCCAACTCCACATTTAGCTGAACCTTTATGATAACTAGCATCAAAATCTATTTTAATTCTATCTGTTTCAGGTGGTTTCCAGGCAACATTTCTGTTAACTCTAGAAACTCTCACATCCCCTGCATTACTAGAAACTACTCTGACTCTACACCAGTCAGCTCTATATTGTTGTATTTGGGCCACTATTGAGACTGGTGTAAGTTGTAGTCCTTCATAAGCTTTTGTGCATATGCCTTCCAGAGAAACCACATAGTCAAATCTAATTAGTGACTAATTAGTGCTTAATTAATAAAACTAATTAAGATTAGGATAATTTTGAAAAGTCAAAAAAAATTTAAAGTTTTTTCCACCTCTAATCCCTTCAAAGAACACTAAAAAGCCGAAATTTTTGTTTTTTTTTTTTTACTTTCTGAAGCCACTTACGGCCAGAAATACAGGCCGTAAGTGCCTACTTACGGCTACTCTGGGTAAACAACCTAGTTGTAAGTTAGCTTACGGCTTTTTGTTCTTATAAAACCAGCCGTAAGTTTTTCTACGGCTTGTTTTTCCTGGCCGTAGAAACTTACATATTATAAGTTTTGACAAAAGTTACAGCCGATACCGAGATAAGACTTTCAAGCCATAAGTTCTTCTGAAAATAGCGCAACCAATTATATGTTAGGTACAAAAACTATATCCAATGGTTCCAATACACACAAAAAAAAAAAGTGTATACCTGTGCAATCATGTTTGCACCATCCATGTAGACTTGGCCACCATTGTTGTAATAGCATAATTGTCACCGTACACATGGCGCATATCTAGAAGCCAAAGCAACGTAATAAGCTACAACGAGTTACACTGTATCATCTCTAAGGATGCTTAGCTTTGAAGCTAGGGTCAAAAATGTAAAAGACACTAGATATTTTCGGTTTATAAACCGAAAATAGGAGGCAGAAAAGGGGGACGGCTGGGCAATGGAAAAGGGACAGGAGGTTAGAGGTAGAGGAAAAGAAGGAGCTGTTCTTGCTCTACCCTTACCCTATTTGCTCTCTCGATACATTAATGGAGTCTGAACCTTTGTGTAACGATCTTCTAATGAATAAAACTCTTCAATCTTCTATCCCGTGGACGTAAAGCATCACCAATGCCGAACCACGTAAAAATCAATGTGTCAATCTATCTTCTTACACTCTTATTTTCTTATCATTTGTTATACTTAATTCATTGGTTGTTGAGAACAACGATTTTGCTCTCACAATTTGGCGCTAGAAACAGGGAGAGGTGTCAAAGAATTTATTCTCCTTTGAAACAACAATATTTCAAAGTCATAGCTTGAGAATCAACGCGAAAGAGCTAAGAAACTCCAGCTGTTTTCTGCGGCTCCGACTGATTTCCATCAAAACGCCATCAGATCTAAACCTCGCGATCTTCTGATTTGTTTTATTTACTTATATTAATGATATTCATTTTCCGTTTCATCATTTACCATTAAATTCACTGATTCAACTCCTTTTGATTTCACGCCATTAGGAATGGAGAAGCAGCGCAGTGGATTCATTTTGCTTTGCCTTGGTTGGACGCGTTCAAGTCAACACACGGACTATATCACTGATTATCACCTCAGCCGCTGTGTTATCACACCACACGAGAGGAATCGCCATCTTACGGATTCGCGCCAAAGATATCTCTCTAAGTCACATCAACTGTCCCGAAGACACCCGATCCCGTGCGAAGTATTATCGTTTTCAAATCCGTGAGGTGGATGTGGAGCACAACTCACCAATATGCAGATGTTTCAAATCCATACGGGATGTCAAGGCAACACAAACCCCGCACTCAACTCCATTCCCGCAACAACAAGCTGTTCTTTCCCGCACTGCTGAACTCAATAACATGGAGGTTAGCTGTGCAAGGAGGCAAGGACGAAGACCAAGACGCACCTGCAAAGAAAATGTCAATATTTTGATGACTAACGCATAGAAGGAACTGAACTCAACATTTCCAGGGAGCTGTATACTTTTCCAGGGAGCTGGATACTAGCGGAGATATTTCTTTGTTTTGGTTTTATGCAGATTCATTGCCCAGGAGAAAGAAAGGGCTATGTAATCAATGCTATGCGGATGCCGCTGGCAAGCTCAAAATAGCGATGAAGGTTCCAAACTCCGCACTAGTGCTCGATATCCCGCATACTGAACTCAACAATAGACCGCAATCAAAGTTCTGACAGAATTCTTAGCTGGTGAGGCTATTCCATCCCGCACTGATGAGATTACCGCGCTGAGTGATTTCACTGAGTGACTTGGAGTGCACAAGACCAGTTGCATTTTGCCCGAAATCCAAAAGCCAATGGAGATAAAGAGAAAACAGGGGACAAAGAGAGGATGGAAAAGGGTCGAGGGTCCATAACCTACTGGTGTCGCCTACCAATGATGGCTACGAATTTTTGTTTTGATAAATGTGAAGCACCGGCGGAATTTCTCTTATCCGCACTCGTGATGCTAACATCGCTGCTACATCCTCACATAGAGACGTCGACCCACAGAGATGAGATGCTTTTATCCCCGCCCAGGATGAAATGCCACCGCTGCTACTATAAATGGTTTTCTTGTTTTATTGTTGTACAGGTCTAGAACCATGGAGGACATCCTCAGCAACATCTACTGCGCACTCACCAACATCTGTGTGTAAGAAAATGTTGTACACTCAATGCTATGCGGATGCTGCTACATGGATGGGTGCACTAAAGCTTACAATCCCACTGGAGGTAGAGACGTTGGCGGCATGTTCACAGTTCAAGTCCCGCACTTAACTCCATTCCCGCAATAGCAAGTTGTTTTTTCCCGCACTGATGAACTTCCCGTACTACTGAAGTCAGTAACATAGAGGTTAATTGTGCAAGGAGGCAACATCACTACCGTGAAGTGTTGCTTGCAAAGAAGGGCGGTGTACAGGAGACAGTTACAGCAAAATTGTGCTTTAAAGCTGGAATCACAGGACAATTGTCTGAACTCTGAATATAAAAGGGACACGACATACATTGCTGACGCTTCGCGCTTATGAAGGACGGCTACACAATGGTTGTAGCTACAACAATACCATCCGTTGCAGTCCACACTCATGTGCTGTTACTGTTGCTAACACTCTACGCCGATCTGAGGCGCTACCTTAAGTAACGGGAAGGCTACTGCTGTGCACCTGTCGCTACCGCTGAAGGGACGAGCCTGTTGCCCATCTGCGTGCTCAAAGAGATGCTGATACACTCACCTAATGATACTACCGACTAGAGTTGTTGTTCATATGGTGTTACGAATCAATGCGCCTATTCGACACCTAAGCACACTAACTACAAGAGGAACACAGTTGCTAGCCAAAGAAATGGTGAAAGACAACCAATTCAAATGAGAACTCATTTCAGTTGACAAGGGAAGCAGAAGAATCAGATCGAATTCGAAGAAAGGGCGGTAAATAGCTTTTTGTATTATGTTTCTGTGCAGGTCTTCGAAACCAAGGAAACAGACACTACGTGCACAAGCTATAATTTTGAACCCACATCAAGGAGTGCGTAGCTGAACTGAACCTCTAAAGTGACCGAGGCCCGAACTCGAAGAGTGCAGAGCGAGCTCAAAATCACATGGACCCGCCATCCGTAATTGTCGACAAGAAAGCGTAATCATAGCAGGGGCAAGCATTTGCTGATGTTACTATGTGTCACTATCATCAAGCTGGAGGGCTACACCTACCTCACTAGACGTGCTGCTATACCCTGAACCCGCTGCTGAGGCCGATACTACCTGATTAAAGCTTAAAGAACAGCACCTGCATCTGGTGGAGTGACTATTGCTGAGTACACGGTTCACAAAAAACAGTCCAACTACTGAATGACAGGGGATAAGGACTTAAAAGTATCACCTAGCAAGTGAGAGGATGCTCGGTTTACGAAAAACTACAAGATGACAATGCAGCCATGAATACAAAGCAGTAAACCTCCTCAATAGGGACCCGACGTAAAGCCGGTTGCTGATAACAAATAATTGGAGCTCACAAAGCCAAAGATACTGTCTCGCACCTGATGAAGTGAATCCAAAGATACTGTTCTTATCTACTTGATGATACCAAAGCTCCTGCCATACCCAACCTGCAGGAAATGCACTTATCGGCCCTCAATACTAGCGCTACCTGCTCGTAGTCCAAGCTCGTAAATCCCGCACTCAGTACACGGAGGCTATATGCTCGAGAACGCGGAGACATTTCTTTGTATTAGCATTACCAAGGAGGAAGAAAGGGCTGTGTAATCAATATTGTGCGGATGCTGCTGCCAAACCCAAAAACGCAATGAAGGAGTGTCATTCATAGATGCCCGACGTGGTCAATATACGCAATGCTTACCTGATGCCATGGAACGATGTATGACTCCGCGGAAATGATGCATGACCGATGTTGCTGCTGCTGCTTGTACCTGTACCAAACTTGCATACCCAAAAACCGGACACAAGGCTGTTGTTACGTTGCTGCTGCAGGGAAAGAATTGGATAAAGGTTTTACTGCCGCTCCTCCCTGCGTTGGTGAAGCCACAACTGTTTTCCCGCACTACCAAATAAAGACCTGCAGCGTAACATCGGGCGTAAATGAAGACCCACGTTAACTAAAGTCATACAATATCAACTACGTACCAGACTACAGACTATTGCGCATACCCGTGTCAGTTGCAACTACGGGACCTTCTCATTGTTCCTTTGCTTTTACATTTGTTCTTGCAGATAGACACAATGATACTAGACGAACTGGATCCACCTTCAAGAGGGAGAATACAAGGATTGGGACTCAATGATTACAAACCTCCCATACATTCCACACCACGATGAAGATTACAATTACAACCCACTGGAGTCAAATCCCGTGCGGACTATGATTGCCTTTCGCAAAAGGAATGGTGTGAGGCAGCTACTATCAGTTCAAACCCTCCAACCATCTCATTCCCGCACTGGTGAGATGCATCAGTCCGCAGGGGATGCTCGCTCCTTCTACTGCACCTGATGTATAGAGATAGCATCATTGCCATGAAGCTAATTATGCGTCATGAAGGACAATGGCATCCTCAAAGTCATGATGCCGCACAGACACCCATGCTCGAAGCTCAAATCCCGGACGGAACAACATCGACCTTCACAGCTCTGATCCCGTACGGAATAGGTCTACAACGGATATCAGCCAGCCTGTTCAGCCAAGATCACTTTGTATTTTCCCCAACAACTACACGCGGACGGACTTGGCGTTATCAGCCAAAGATGGAGATGGACTTGGAGTCATTAGCTTCGCTAGCTAGTGCATACCATGTAGCAGTGGTGATTACAACGCGTTTCTATGCAGGGTCTGGCTTTATGTAACACAACTCTGTTTTGCTATGTTTCGTGTTTATCACGAGTGCATGGAACTACTGGACCTGTTTCAAGCCAGTGTATTCATATATTAGTTGTCTAATCAAATCTCAACACTCAGATTTTATGATTGAAGGTTTTACAGCTCGGGATCAAAATTTTGATCATGATGATCATACTCAAACGCCATTAGCGTGCTGTGAGAAAAGTGCTGGGCTAGGGTTTCTCCACTCGGGTTTGGGCTTGCACGACGTTGGTAGGATGTGTTTTCTGGCCATGGAGTTTATCTGGGTCAGGCAACTGCAGGAGATGGACTGGACTGATAGCCGGAAGAAAACTTACGTTTCTCAGACGGTCTTTAGGGCCTGTTCGAATATTTGGACCTGGGTTGATATTCAAATCCGGAGTTCCGTTAAGGGGCTCCATCTATTCTAAAGTGTGGAGCGCTATTCAGACGCATTGCGGGGGGCAAACATTCATCTTTAATACTAACACGTGGTGACAAGGGACAGAGCTACTCGGACGCGTGGCACATCCAACATTGCGATGCATCTTTTTCCACCAATGATGGACTACAAGATGAGCTACAGCAACACTCACCTTACATGAACGCACCAACCC
>JAJJMA010026214.1:0-38869 GCA_023529015.1 Papaver nudicaule
CTAGGGTTTCCTATAGGTTTATGTGAATTGGGAAATATATTCCTGTGCGTCGAGGCTAAAAAGGTGTGATGCTGAAACGGTTCTCGACCACATGGACTCTCAAGTACGACACCAAACATGTGTGGACAATTTAATATGTGTTTCTTGTTTTGAAACCTTAACCAAGGTTTTGTTAAACAGAATCTAGATTGCGAAACCAAGCTTTAGGTTTCGCTATATGAAAACTTGATTTGGGAACCTTAATATGGTTCTGGTCATATAATGAACTTTAGGTTCCAAAACCTTAATTTGGTTTCTGCCAAAACAGATGTACGTTTCGAAACCATAATATGGCTGACTCAGAATGCGTAACTTCGAAGTTCAAACTCTATCTTTTTGATTTGTGCTTCAACGAATTAATGAGTTTGATATTCTCGGTTTGAAGTTTGAATTCGTTCATCTTCAATGTACAACTAAGTGAGATTGAGTCATCATCAGAAATATGGTTAGTCGCTTCAAATAAGTAGACACATGATTTCTGATCAATACTGTACGTGATTAAAATCTTCGTATGATTTACTACTCGATCAAATATTCATTTGAATATTCATTTGATGTTTTTATTTGAATTCTTGGATATCATTCGTGACATCTATATTGGAATCAAGAATTCAGGAGATTTAACATTTTGCTAGTTACTCGTGGAATCTCGCACCGTACTTCCAACGGTATATCTATTTGCGTGATTCGGAATGTTTAACCTACGTGTTCAATAAAGCTTAACACACAAGGCT
This sequence comes from Papaver nudicaule, assembly GCA_023529015.1. Taxonomy (NCBI): domain Eukaryota; kingdom Viridiplantae; phylum Streptophyta; class Magnoliopsida; order Ranunculales; family Papaveraceae; genus Papaver; species Papaver nudicaule. The sequence continues at coordinate 774 of JAJJMA010026214.1, forward strand.
TGTCCACGTCTGTTATGATACGTTTATGCGGAACGTTGAACCACGTTGGACCAGATCCCACTTCCACCTAGGTTCGTCTGGTTAGCCCAGCAATACCAAGGAAGTAATGTCGATATTATTATAGCTGGTGACGACATTTGGAAGTAATGATATCTAAGGAGATTTCGAAACAATAGGAAACGCTTCGAATTGAGATCTTTCCCAGAGAGCATATTTGGTAAGCGTTATATTTCGAATTAAAAAAAATATCCAAATATACCTTAAGATATTATTTGCTTTGATTGCTCTTGGCTAAACATCTTTCGAAAATATATTTTCTTTATGGAATATATTTCTCTTAAATGTAAAATGCTAGAGTATTAGTTCTCATTAAATGCTATGAGACTAAATGAGGAATTTCGGAATTAATATGTAAATGTGCTTTGTGGAATTTCCAAAATTAAGTTTGCCTCATTTCAAAGCTAAGCCTTAGTCAATATAACATAGTCTTTCGGATTCTTGTATTGACTCCCTCGTGTGAATCAATCAGATCTGAAGGAGATCTTGTTCTTGAGTTCTTGATTACAGGAACCGGTCCAGGTTTGACTTATAGGTGGACTAAAATAAAAGATTGGTGGTGTACTCGGTACCCTCGTCTTTTCATTAATCGTAAACTCTTTGCACTTCGGTGTAAGCTTGTTGTGGTAGTCTTCCTCTATTAGGTAGCAGTTCCTCTGTGGGATTTACCTAGCGACTATAAAGACTTCTCTTGAGAGTTGGGAAGCACAGGTAGGCGATAACGTACTTCTATGGTTGTTATCAGATTAACCTGTAACCTTGCTAACCTGATCACGTTTGAAAAATGAGGGGTACCAAAATACTACCAACTTTTCGTTTTGGCTCGTGAGTCTTATGGTTTAAGTCTGGACGATCTAAAAAATCAATATCCAAACTTATAACTGGAGTTGTTAAACCTCGACAAAGAGTACTTTGGAGTCAACTCTACAGTTAGGCAATAACGAACTAGTTGGTGCTTTAATTATACAATCAGATATAATGCGGAAAGTAAAAGCACACAAGACACCAGAGATTTTTTTTAACGAAGAAACTGCCTTGCAGAAAAACCTCGGGACCTCGTCCAGATTGAACACCGCCCAGTACAAACTGACTACAAACGCTAGCCTACTATAAGACTTCGGTCTGGGATGTAGCAGAGATCAACTCAAGCCCTCCAAGCGAATTGTCTACTGTCGCCTTCCTTACGTCTCTAGATCCCCCACAGATCGTCACGCACTTGATTCCCCCAGATGACGTCCTTTACAGGCCTAGGAGTTGCTTTGACCAATGTCAAAGGCTTGTGTCAGCAATACTGGCTTTTCAACCTAATTGTTGACGTATGGTGTAACTGTTCTCTATCAGTTTACCACACATAAGATGACTTCCTTCGGATTGTTAAATCCAGGTCATACGGAAATCTACTTCACAAATTGGGGCTGACACGCAAACCGAGTAAGCAATGCCCAACTTGTCTCTACCTCAGTTATACACGAAGAATCACTTAAGAAACTTGTATAACTGGAGCTAACTAGGTCTTACAACACCGAGTGCAGCTGTGCGTTGCTACCTTTCCAACCTTGTTGAGTAACGTATCAGTTATTGAATAGCCGTATAGCAGAAGAGACGGACTTTAGAATAGACAAGAACATGATCAGGTTACCAAGGTTACAGGTTAATCCGATTTCAACCAAAGATGGTTTCGATCTCCTACCTGTGCTTCCCAACTCTCAAGAGAAGTCTTTTATAGTCGTAGGGAGTTCCCAGAGGAGCTGCAACCTATAGAGGATGACTATACCACAACAAGCATTCACCGAAGTGAAAAGAGTTTATGTTACCTTCCCTAAGGACCTTCACGTATGCTTGATGCTTGCGGTATTTGTCCGTAGACACCTCTATTTATAGCAATCAATAAGATAGGTTGCTTTGGAATAAAGCAATCAATTACTTGTCCCACAAGTTAGGGAAACCCTAAACTTGATAACCAAATAATAGAGATTAATCTCAATTGGAATTCTTTTTTGAGTTATCTGCCAAGTGTTTTGTTAGCTCAAAAACACTTCAAGATAGAAATCCAACAGACCTGAGATAATCTTATCTTATTGACTCATTGAGGATCGTTAGATGGAACACAAAAGATATTCTGTGATAACCAAGTCCATCTAAGAGATAAAGGAGTTTAGAGTTTGACTCAAGTGAAATTCTGAAAGAATATCCACTAAATCCGACACCAACAAAGTAACCGACATTCAGGTTCGCATACTGGTTCGCGAAATGTTCAGCACTTCGAACTCAAAAGAAATCTGAGTTTCTGGTTTGCGAACCGGTTCGGGAACCGTCCGCCTGTCAGATTTCGTCAAATATGGATTCCGCTGGAAGTACTGGGCTGAGCCAGAACTAGACGTGTGTTACGCCCTCAGTTGTGATCCATGGACTCTTTGCTCAAGAGTACTCCTTTAGATTCATCCATATCCAACTAACAGTTTGCAAGCAAACCATTATAATGGACACATGGCACCGAATCTGTCTCATTCATTCTTGTACTCACAGTATTTGTGGGATCAAACACTGGTCATGACACAAGGTCACGTTACACAAGAATACGATCTCAATCGCTATTATCACTACTAAAGTAGTCGACTATATTTCGAAAGAATAGAGAAAGTATAATAGAAGAATATCCATAAAGTCATAACTCCTACTAACCTTTTGTCGATGAAGAATAATTGATGTCTTCTTTGTCTTCACAGTCTTCGTCTTCAAGGTTTCTACTACTTTGTCTATATCCCAATTCCGAAATCTAAACTCTAGTAGGATAAATCAAGAATTGAGTTTTGACACCTAAAACTGACAACGAGCTTGACATACTGGTTTTGACCGGACAATGCCCTAACAATCTCCCCCTTTGTCAATTTTAGTGACAAAACCAATTTACACATGGATTCAAATAATATACAATGAAGTACTAACCAAATGTAATTCTTGATTTCTTGAATTCTTCAACTTCTCCTTTGAGTCTTGATGTGTTCCTTAAACTCCTGTTGATGAATCCGTAGTCAGCAGTCACAACATATCCAGCTCAAACAACCATAAAGGTATGCTTAGGCTTACGTGGGTTAGTATGCTCATCCCACATGTTGTTTGTGCGTAAGAGTAAGAATTTGAGCAAACTTTGAAGTTGGTGTATCAGAACTTCTAAAGTGATTCTACTCATTCTTGATACGAAGCTTGATCTCAGCTTTAATTACTCCCCCTTACTTGATACTTTGTGAAAAGCACAACAAGTAAGCACATGATGTTCTCCCCCTATGGTTATGCACCAGTAATGCAACCACAAGAACAAGAACCATATGTATTCTCCCCCTATTTGTCACAAAAATATGACAAAGTAGTTTGAGACTAGGGTTTCATACACCTATGTAAATAGGTGAAGCCAAGTACTCGCATATCAAGTTTAAAGATGGTATACTTAGGTAATCTGAACAACAAGATTCATGAGTTCTCACCTTTTGGAGAAATAAAGGTACACTTTCTCCCAATATTCCACATCCACGCTCCCCAAAAAGATTTGTTATTAAGCGCAAGTTCAATAAAGAACTCTCCCCCGTGTGGTGTTATTCAATAAATAACAACTGACAAAGACTAACATGGACAAGAACAATTGAATATTATCCAGTTTTGCTTTGTTAATAATCTCTTTTCCTTAGCCATTTTTTTTTTCGGAAAAAGAGTTATATGATTCTGAGTTTGGGAAAACCCTAAAAACCATATAATCAAAAGTTTCTTAATCGTGAGAAAAAGCATAACTTTTGTAAATAGACACAGCTTTACGTCACTACCGAAGCAATGGAAAAAGCTATGTTTTGCAATAAGATTGAGGTAGACAAATCAAGTATTGCAAACATCATTAATAACATCTAAAAAGAACTTTTATTAATGAAATAAAGTAGTACATGCTTGAAAAACTCTAAACAGCATGAAAGGCAAACTACTAAACAAATTTAGTTTATATTCCTTAGGCAAAAGTAAGAACAAGTTCTCACAAGGAACCAACTAATCTGATCTACTAAGAAAGAATAAATCTAAACAAAAAGTTGTTGTTAACAACCTTATTTAGGATTGCTATTTGGAAAACTAGCCACTTTTGGCATTACAGACTTCACAATACTTGTTGTCAGCAAGTTTCTTGATCCGTCCTTTCAAGAGAGCAAGCTCATCCTGTACAGCTTCCAACTGGGACCTAAGCAATGCGTTCTTTCTTGTAGTAACCATGGTATTATTTTTCATGGTTTCATAATCTATGAAGAAGCGATAGACGATGGCTGATGAAATTTGAACCCTCTGATCCAATTTTTCATATTCATAAGCATTAAAGGCATAAACCCCAAGCTGACGAGTATGAAAAGCCATAGTATCTTCTTCTTCTTCTTCTTCCAGAATCTCTTCTTCCCTTTCTATCTCTTCAGCGCCTTGAGCACAGCTAAACTTCTTCATTTTTAGAGGTAGAATAGCAGAGAAAATACTTGAATAATTATTCCTCAAGTATTGTGGTATTTATATAGGAATACCAAGAAGGGATTGACTCAAATATCTCACACAATTTTGCACACCCAGAGTCCCTTGGGTTTGTGTTTGTGTTTTTAGATAACAATGAAGTAATCTAATTGAGATTTGAGTGATTCTTTTTCGCAGAGAAACACTGTGTCCGCGTAATTGAGTTTTTGTACAGAAAAACACTTCTGACGGTTCGGGAACCCTGCGCAACAGGTTTTTGAACACGTCAGCCTGGACAAGTGTCTTCGTACCTTTTCTCACAACATGGTTTTTGACATAACCGTGTTTGTGCACTCAGGTGCCTATTCTGAGTGGTACTGATCATCATAGTCAGGGTTTCTTCTCCCCTGTTTTATATTTCCTTATCTCTCAGTACTAAGACAAGGAAATAGTTTGCAACACTCAGGTTTGAGTGTTGGGGTGAGTATTGTCATACTCACCCGGTCTGGACCTTCGTCTAGACCTCCTCGATCTCTTACCTTTTCCAAAGTTATCATAGAAGCGATTGTCATTGGGATACGGCTCAGTATCTGACAAACTTCTGGATGATTTCCTAGCTTCCTGAACCTGTTTTTCAAGGTCTTCATTGAGCTTAGTGTATCCTGATAACATCTTGTCCAGATTATTCAGGCTTATCATCTCTTTGGAGGATCGAGGTTGATTGCTCTTAGAGTTCCCTCTCTTCGGAGTCCACTTTTCAGTAGTCATAGTTGAAACAGGTGTCATGTTCTCCGGTCTCTGAGGTTTTCTTCTAGAGTATGGAATAGCTATACTATGATTTCCGCTCATAGGTGAGGACCCTCTTTTTTCTGTCTTATCCCTTGTCCCTGGGTAAGACTTTGAGAGTTCAGACACACTTTTTAATACGAGGTATAAAGTGTCCTGGAGTTGAGCAACTCGTTTCATCCTCTTTTGGCTATTGCATTCAGTCTGAAGGTGTCCTTTCTTTTTACAGAAACTACATGATTTCTCATGTTTACCTTCATTAGTACTCCATTTGTGGGCACTGTTATCATCAGAATGATGAGGGGAATTAATCACCTTGTCTGAGGTGCTCGAAGATATCACCTTCGTTCCAACAGTCTTACCACGACGAGTTCTTGTTTTTGATTGACTGTTTTCGGGGTTTTCAGATATTGATTTGAGCCGATCAATTTCTCCCGTTAACTCTTCAATCTTTTTATGAGCAATCATAAGTTCAAATTTTTCAGATTCTGTACTGGTGGGGTTTTGGGGGTTACCACTCTTCAGGGTTGAGTCGGCTGCATGACTTTTCCCTTTTTGTAGTGCGATCTCAGTGGTTAGGGACATAACCATGGATTCTTGTTCATTGACCTTATCCAAAAGGGAGTTAACCCTGGCTTTTAGTCGTGAGATCTCAGAAGACTGAAATTTCATGAACTTAATAAGATCACTACTTTCCTTAGCTGCATCCCTTTCAATTTCTGAGTCAGAGTCATCTGTCAAATTGAAAGGGTAAGGATTATCACTCATACTGACAACCTGAATTGGTTGTTCTTCACAAGCTGGAGTTGAACCAGTTGTATATGAGTGTAATGGAGTGGTGGTTTCTGGTGTAGAATTAGTACTAGCATCCATAACTCACAAGCCTAGATAAACACATACAGTTACGTCTTTAATGTGTTCACCCGCTCTGATACCAACTGAAAAAGGAGGGGTACCGAAATATTACCAACTTTTCGTTTTAGCTCGTGAGTCTTATGGTTTAAGTCTGGACGATCTAAAAAATCAATATCCAAACTTATAACTGGAGTTGTTAAACCTCGACAAAGAGTACTTTGGAGTCAACTCTACAGTTAGGCAATAACGTACTACTTGGTGCTTTAATTATACAATCAGATATACAATGCGGAAAGTAAAAGCACACAAGACACCAGATATTTTTTTAACAAGGAAACTGCCTTGCAGAAAAACCTCGGGACCTCGTCCAGGTTGAACACCGCCCAGTACAAACCGACTACAAACGCTAGCTTACTATAAGACTTCGGTCTGGGATGTAGCAGAGATCAACTCAAGCCCTCCAAGAGAATTGGCTACTGTCGCCTTCCTTACGTCTCTAAATCCCCCACAGATCGTCACACACTTGATTCCCCCAGCTGACGTCCTTTACAAGCCTATGAGTTGCTTTGACCGTTGTCAAAGGCTTGTGTCAGCAATACTGGCTATTCAACCTAATTGTTGACGTATGGTGTAAGTGTCCTCTATCAGTTTACCACACACAAGATGACTTCCTTCGGATTGTTAAATCCAGGTCATACGGAAATCTACTTCACAAATTGGGGCTAACACGCAAACCGAGTAAGCAATGCCTAACTTGTCTCTACCTCAGCTATACACGAAGAATCACTTAATAAACTTGTATAACTGGAGCTAACTAGGTCTTACAACACCGAGTGCAGCCGTGCGTTGCTACCTTTCCAACCTTGTTGAGTAACGTAACAGTTCTTGAATAGCTGTATAGCAGAAGAGACGGACTTTAGAATAGACAAGAACGTGATCAGGTTACCAAGGTTACGGGTTAATCCGATTTCAACCAAAGATGGTTTCGATCTCCTACCTGTGCTTCCCAAATCTCAAGAGAAGTCTTTTATAGTCGTAGGGAGTTCCCAGAGGAGCTGCAACCTATAGAGGATGACTATACCACAACAAGCATTCACCGATGTGAAAAGAGTTTACGCTACCTTCCCTAAGGACCTTCACGTATGCTTGATGCTTGCGGTATTTGTCCGTAGACACCTCTATTTATAGCACTCAATAAGATAGGTTGCTTTGGAATTAAGCAATCAATTACTTGTCCCACAAGTAGGGAAACCCTAAACTTGATAACCAAGTAATAGAGATTAATCTCAATTGGAATTCTTTTTTGAGTTATCTGCCAAGTGTTTTGTTAGCTCAAAAACACTTCTAGATAGAAATCCAACAGACCTGAGATAATCTTATCTTATTGACTCATTGAGGATCGTTAGATGGAACACAAAAGATATTCTGCGATAACCAAGTCCATCTAAGAGATAAAGGAGTTTAGAGTTTGACTCAAGTGAAATTCTGAAAGAATATCCACTAAATCCGACACCAACAAAGTAACCGACATTCAGGTTCGCGTACTGGTTCGCGAAATGTTCAGCACTTCGAACTCAAAAGAAATCCGAGTTTCTGGTTTGCGAACCGGTTCGGGAACCGTCCGCCTGTCAGATTTCGTCAAATCTGGATTTCGCTGGAAGTACTGGGCTGAGCCAGTTACGCCCTCAGCTGTGATCCATGGACTCTTTGCTCAAGAGTACTCCTTTAGATTCATCCATATCCAACTAACAGTTTGCAAGCAAACCATTGTAATGGACACATGGCACCGAATCTGTCTCATTCATTCTGGTACTCACAGTATTTGTGGGATCAAACACTGGTCATGACACAAGGTCACGTTACACAAGAATACGATCTCAATCGCTATTATCACTACTAAAGTAGTCGACTATATTTCGAAAGAATAGAGAAAGTAGAATAGAAGAATATCCATAAAGTCATAACTCCTACTAATCTTTTGTCGATGAAGAATAATTGATGTCTTCTTTGTCTTCACAGTCTTCGTCTTCAAGGTCTCTACTACTTTGTCTATATCCCAATTCCGAAATCTAAACTATAGTAGGCTAAATCAAGAATTGAGTTTTGACACCTAAAACTGACAACTAGCTTGACATACCAACACTAGTGGGTTTGACCGGACAATGCCCTAACAACGTTCTTGTCTATTATATAGTCATTCTCTTCTGCAATAAGGCTATTCAATAACTGATATGTTACAAAAAAATGTTGAAGAAAGCAACGTACGGATGCACACGGTGTTGTAAGACCTAGTTAGCTCCAGTTGTGTAAGTTTCTTAAGTGATTCTTTTCACAGCTGAGGTAGAGACAAGTTGGGCATAATTTACTTGATTTTACTTGTGAGCCCCCGCTTGTATGTGGATTTCCTTATGACCTGGAGCAATCCGAAGGAAGTCATCTTACGTATGTTAAACTGAAGAGGATAGTTCGAAACATACAGTTGATAATTAAGGTTGCAAAGCCGGTATTGTTGACATAAGCCTTTAACAACGGTTAAGGCAACTCATAGACCTGTAAAGGACGTCAGCTTGGGGAATCAAGTGCGTGACGATATGTGGGGGAGCTAGAGACATAAGGACTCGACAGTAGCCAATTCACTTGGAGGGTTGGAGTTGGTCTCTGCTAAATCCCAGACCGAAGTCTTATAGTAGTCCAGTGTTTGGAGACAGTTAGTACTGTGCGGTGTTCAACCTGGACGAGGTCCCGAGGTTTCTCTACAGGTCGTAGTTTCCTCGTTAAAAAAATATATGGTTTCTTGTGTGCTTTACTTTCCGCATTATATCTCTGATTATATAATTAAAGAAAACACAAGAAGTACTTCATTCATAACCGTCGAGTTGGTCACCAAGACTTATCTTGAGTTGGACTGATCACTTGTGATCCTACTCCGGTTATCAGATTTGGATATTGATTTTTAAGATCGTTCATATCTTACCATAAGACTCACGAGCCCAAATGAAAAGTTAATTGTATTCCGGTACCCCTGCTTCTTCAATATACATTCTTTGTTAGAGGCAGATTGAGTGTAAAAGCCTTCACAACGGCTGAAGCAACTCTTAGTTTGTAATGGGCTTCAGCTGAGGGAATCTAGTGTGTAGATTCTTGCGAGAATCAAAATACATACGGAGCACTGAATCGCTTGTAGGGTTGGTTCGGGCTTAACTACATTCTATTCTGAAGTCATATAGTAGGCTAGTGCTTGTGTCGGCTTAATACAATATGGTGTTCAAATCTGGACTAGGTCCCGACGTTTTTATGTTGGATGAGGTTTCATTGTTTACAAAATTTCTGGTGTCTTGCTTTACTTTATTTCTGCATTATAATTCTCTGATATAATAATTAAAGTATAAGCATATAATGTACGTTATCAAACCTGCAGCGAGTTATAATCTTGTATAAAGATTTACAAAGACTCGTCTTTGCTTCAAACTCTGATATAATAATACAGATCTTTCTCAGGTTACACTTGGTTATTGATTTGTGAGATCGTCCAAGTGTATGTGTCTTTGGATATTGATTTTTGAGATCCTCCATTGACTAGCCAAAGTTCACGAACCGAATAAAAGTTTGTGGTGTATTTGGGTATTCCCACTTTTCAAAGTAGATTTGAAAAAAGAGTTGTTCCCCCAACTTTTGCCGCTTAAAATTGGAAGATTGTAAATGAGACTTGTTGTGTGATGCAAGATAAGATGAAAGTCTTGCGGATTTCGTTGACGTTAGTCTGTCATTTATGCAAACAAGACAACATTGAGTCACTGGATAATATTAACTGGAATTTTAGTTTTGCTAAGAGAAGTTGGCTTTGGATTTTTAAGGTTGTTTGCCTTCATCCTAAACTAAATCTCACTAATTCATACAAGGATGCAAACACACGTTGTAGCATAGTTATATATCTGTGGCTTGTATCTAACTTGTATATGCGGTAGAGATTTAGATTGCAAAAATAGTATGACATTCAATTAAAGGGATAATAAGGTGAATTGGACTCAATTTTGAATGAGAATCTATCAACATGTACATGATAATTTTACGAGAATGCATGGTTACATGCAAAAACACCTTAGATGATCTTCGAATTTGAATTATTTTAAAGTTGTGCATCAAAGGGAGAAGTATATTACTCTGTGGAGTTCACTTGGTCTCCCCTTGACATTGTTGAACTGATGGTTTGCTGTGACAGGGAGTCGAGAGGCAACCATATAATCTCTGGAGCAGTTAATGTCTCAAGGGGCACTGACTGTAGTGTCCTTGGTGGGTAGTATCTGGGTCTGAGAGTGATGACAAATTATATGGCTGGGATTTTGCAGTGATCATGGCTCTTGAATGGGCAATGAAGTGGAGAATTTAGATAATTCTGATCAAGTCAAATTCTTACTAGTGGTACAGTGCCTTGGTATGTTAAACAACAATGGCTTGTTATTTTATGAAGTCAACTTTGTTGCTGACTCCGTGCCAACAAAGGTTGTATGCTTGCGAAATGAGAATGCCTTAGTTTTGAGGGTAGATAATACGAAATCAATCAGTGATACCTAGAACCTGAACTGATGATAGGGTTTTAAACAAAAGAATTAAAAGAGAAACACAAAAGTATTTAACTTATATCTTCTTCTTTATTGCTTCTTAGAGAAAACCTGTATTACAGACTGCTTTCTCACCTCTGGCTTATATGCCTCTCTGCTACTCGTAACTGCCTTTATATATATGGAGTTACGGCTTACAAGTTTAACTAAACTTGGAAAGGAAATCCTACAAGTTAAGAACTCGACTAAACTAGGAAATCTGTAAACTAGAGTTTCCTTCTAGGCCAAGTTAGTCCATGAATAACTAACGCCTCTTCTAGTACCTTCTAGATACTTAACTTGCCACGAATGTAGCTTGGCTAACCCATTGGGTTCATGATCTTTGATACTCCCGTATCAGTAGACCTGCTTGCCTTCGTGTTGTGGAGAGTATGGGTATTAGATATTATAGATTCAAATAGGGTTCTTGTTTTATTTTTAGTTATCAAGTTTCATTATGGGGATCCTTGGCCATGTCTTTGGACTAGTAAAATTGGACTTAGCGGGGGAAAAATATATATAATTCAAAGTATCCTAAATCAAAATAGGATAAAGTATTAGGTGGCAGTATTTTAAGTAGCGGGCTCTAAATAAGCCAAAATAGGAGCATAATAAAGTAAAGGGTAGTTAGATTTATATATGGATTTCCAGTCATATCGATTTTATTGACGAGGGAGAATCCTATGACATGGTTAAAATGACACTATTTTGAGATTGTGATAATACTCAAACGATAATGATTTTGAAACTAATTTTCTTGTGACATGTTCTTATTGTTGAGCTCTATGTTCCTACAAAAAATGAGCAAATCTTGACATAGTCAAATGGAACACAAATATATTTAAGTACCAAACAATCCAGCGGATACCTATATCAAAAGTTGCCAAATTTTTCAGCTAAAAGAAATACTGACATAGTCAAACGAACACAAGAATATTTATGGAAGGTTGATGACTACTCATTGTCGTTCAAATAGTAGCGGCACATTTCTTCTTCCACGTGTAAAATGTAAAATTTTCTCCTTCAAGCTTTTTTTTTTAATAGGAAAAGAAATTTCATTACTAAAATCAAGATGCTACATTATGATTCTCTGTAATGAGAGTTTGCAGCCAAACTGGTGCATTGTTTTCCCAAATAAAAGACTGATTAACTACCCTAGCTTCTTTAGCTACTAAATTTGTTGTTTCATTTGTATGTCTTATAACATGAGAATAAATCCAACTACTGAAACCCTTAAGTAATTCTAAGCAATCTAATATGATTGCATTATTTGTCCATCTAATTGATCTTACTGAATCATCTATGGCCTTCACCACATTGAGACAATCCCCTTCCAGATAGAGATTCTGCACTTGACACTCACGAGCCCATAGAATAGCTTCACATGCAGCTTTAGCCTCAGCTTCTTCTTCATTTTCTGCTACTGCTGGAATCCCCTTGGCTCCTCTGAATTCACCTGCATCAGAAAACATAATCAGTCATGTTCACATACTCTTATTTCCTTTTAGGAATTAGGCATCAAAGTTGACTTTCACATATCCTAATGGTGGCAGTTGCCACTGTTCTCTGGCCCTCACACTAACATTACTGACATTATTATTAGCAACCATCCTAGTGTGTTCATTCCAATCATTGATGTCCTTTTTAACTCTTACCACTATCTCATTCACCTGCACACTAATTTGTTCATTAACAACAGTACATATATATTTATAGATATTCCACATTATAAAGTTGTATAGTATAATACAATCATTTTGAACATTATTGCTAAACCATGTTTTTATCCAGTCTTTCATGGACATCCCAAACATCAAAGGAATCTGGTTAATCCCCATAGAATTCCAAACATGCATACTTATTTGACAATTCATGAGTAAATGACAGAAAGACTCATCATTCTGGTTACACATAGGGCAATTAGTATTGATGTTTTGAATACATCTACCTACCCTTACTCTAACTTAGTGACAATTATGCACACATTTCCGTATAAAATGTTGCACTTTGGGAGGCACATTTAACCTCCATAAACTAGACCAAGGAAATGAATCTGTGTTACTTACCTCATTTTCTTGAGAGACCACACTATATGCACTTTTAACCGTAAACAACCCATTCTGACTTGGTTTCCATCTCAAGGTATCAACACCTTTGGATGGAATTCTGATTTTACAGATCTCTTCCACTCTATCATTGTCAAACAAAGCATTTAACATATTCAAGTTCCATCTGTTAGTGTTGGGTATCATAAGTTCATTAACAATTTTAATTTCCGAAGACCTAAACCTGTTGTCTACTTTATGTGACCTAGTTGGTATCCAAATGTCGTTCCATATGGATACATTTTTACCATCTCCCACCTCCCAACAGTAATGGTTCTTGACTATCTCTAATCCTATTTTTATCCCCTTCCATACCCATGATCCTTTCTCCTTAGGCCTATGCAAAGGTTTTGACTCAGGGAAGTACTTATGTTTTAGTACTTTCACCCAAAGGGCTTCAGGTTCAGTGAGCATACGCCATGCCAATTTGGTTAGAAGAGCCCTATTTAGCTCTTCTGTTTTTTTGAGGTTCATACCTCCCATTTTCCTAGGTTTACAAATGGTATCCCATCTAAGTAGACATAACCCTATAGCATCATGCTTCCCCTTCCACCAGAAACTACTCTGTATTGAATCAAGTTTTTCTGTTAGCTCATGTGGCATGGGAAAACCAGCAAGATGATGTGAAGCTAGGGAACCTAATACAGATTGATTCAAAACTGTTCTCTTGGGTTGGGTTAGAAACTTACCTTTCCAACTTGCTAGTCTATCCTTGAATTTTCCTTGTAGATGACCAAATGTTTCCATCTTATTTTTTTGAATGAGCAGTGGGACACCTAAATATTTATCCTGTAGACCAAGTTTTTTTAATATGCAATTTGAGATTTCAGGTTAGGATCCAATTTAATGTTAAACGCAATGCCAGCCTTACCAAAATTGATAGCCTGACCAGAATATCTACTAAATTGATGTATTATATCCTTAAGCTTATTAACACTCTGAAAACTAACTTTACCAAAGCTGAGACAGTAATCTGCAAAGAACAGATGACTGATTGCAGGGCTATCCTTTACAATTCTAATTCCTTGAATATCACCTGCATTCTCAGCATTAATTAGTAAATCTATATAGGGAACATATGATGAACAAATAAGGTGATAAAGGGTCACCTTGTCTAAGCCCCCTAGAGGGATAAAAAATCTCACCTGGTGATCCATTAAGTAGAACTGAGGTTGAGACAGTTGAAACACATTGATGTATCATAGTGCAGAAATCATTATGGAAACCTAGTTTCTTCGAAGTAGCAATAACAAAATTATATGTGATTTGTTTAGAGGTTAGAAAAGCTCCTTGGTAAGGACTAATGAACTTATTCATAACACATTTCATGCGACTAGCAAGAATCTTAGATATAATCTTATAAGAGACATTACTAAAACTAATTGGTCTATATGAGAAACATGTTTAGGGCAATCTTTTTCTTTCTTTTTTTCATAAAAGAGGATAACCTCAGTAGATATATTGATAACACCAATTAAGGATATTGGAAACCTTACAGAGAATTTCTAAGATCATATATTCATACATGTTATAGTATCTCCACTAATTCTTGCCTATCAATTCTATCTTTCCAAATCTTAAAACATTTTCAAGTGACCTTCTCTCTCGCAAAGGAGAGTACCAAAAATCTTGGGCTAAACCGATTTTGTTATCAAAATCAATTTGAATCAAAGCACTGGGCAATGACTGAAATGAATACAACCCAAAGATTCTCAGAACATATAAAAAACATGAACTGGAGTTTTTAGTTTTTGATTGTCTATTACAATCAGGGTAACAGTGACCCATGTAACGGTAACAATAACGATGTTGTTGACAGTAACGGTGACGGTGTTGTTGACGGTGATGGTGTCGGTGACTTATCGAAAATCTCTTTGGAGTTCTGGATCGGTCGGAATCAGGCTGACTTGGCTTTGGAGAACTGGTAACAACGGTAGATGATGATCTTGATCGATTAGGTGATGTCTTGATTTCCATATGAGATGGTGTTAACAAAACTAGGCTAAACAAAGGATAGGTACATAAATCTAAAGCTAAGACTAATACATTAATATTGTCGGGGGAAGAACTAACAGTTGAACTTAATAGGTTTGCGGGAGATAGATCTGGTGTAGTGACTTGGTTGCGGAACAGTGTTGAAAATGTTTTTTTTTTTTTTTGAAAATCAAAGAACCTTTTCATTAATGGAAATTCGAGGTTACATCGAGTTGAAGATCGAAAATAAGAGAATACAAAGAACCATGAACATACTGTAGAAGTACAATACCGAGAAATCCGACAAGAGAAAGAGAAGGATTAACGGAGTAAGACAAATACAAGTATGAATAAGACCCGATTGAATCGGAGGAAGAATGGTTATACTCGGAAATATATTCCAACCATTTTGTTTGTTTTTCTTAGAGCTGTCAATTATAGCCTCAACCCGCGGGTTAGCCCTAGCCCGGCTTGTTTCAACCCGGCTCGGCCCGGCTTGTTAGCTAAACGGGTTAGGGTTAGGGCTCATGTTTTGGGCTTGTTTATAAACAAGCCGGGCTAGGGCTAACCCGCGGGTTACCCGTCAACCCGTGAAAATTTATGATTTGTTCATATGTGAGTTTCATGCTTAAATTCAGTATTCAATACTATCGATATTCACTGAATCGTTTATCCCCACTAATAAGTACAGTTCAATTACAACAGAAACACATTCATAAAATCAGTTTTACAGATCCACAAAATCAATTAACAACTAAAATCCTTGGTAATTCTTAATAATTTACATTCATCAATAAATTTAGACAAACCCAAATCAGTAATAATTACAATAATCAAATTGAAAAAATAACTTGAATGATGATCTCCACCACTATGTAGCATTATCAACTCGTCGTTCCCACTAAATTGGTTGAGATGAAAACCAAATATTCTTATTTGAATCTTGATTTTAGATCTCCAATTAGTTAGTCAAATATTATTTTTGAATCTTGATTTTAGATCTCCGTAAACTTGAATGAAAATTTAGGATGAGGAACAAAGAGAGATAATTGATGATAATACGCTTCTTGGATGAAATTTGTTTACGCAGAGTTGGAAATAGAAAAGGAGTGAAAGACGGCAAGTAACTGATCAAAAAAAAAAGTGAAAGACGACAACGTCGGCAAGTGTGGATAGTTAGAAGAGGACTAGAGGAGCTTATAAAGAGGGCCTGTAGGGTTTTCATTCAAAGAGGGCCTCTTTGAATTGCCAAATGTTAAAATACATTAATTAATAGTTAGGTGTCAGGTTCGACCATTGCCAGCAACACAATTATTAAGTAAGTAACATTTATCAAGGATAATACCTAATCTTAATTGATTTTTAACAAATTTCATCGGCCGGTACAACGGTCAGCTAGCTTGTCTAGCAACCTGTTGGTTGTAGGGTCGAGTCTCTCTTGCAGCAAACATTTTCTTAGACATTATTCATAATCTGAAAATAAACAAGCCAACCCGTCAACCCGCCCGGGCCAACCCGTCTAGGGCTAGGGTTGAAGGTTTAGGCTTGTTTACGAATAGTGTTAGGGCTAGGGCTAACCCTAACCCTGTACAAGCTAGGGTTAACCCGTGACGGGTTGACCCTAACCCGACCCGTTGACAGCTCTAGTTTTTCTTCTATAAAAAGATATGCTCCCAAAATATGAGTGATTTGCTCAAATCTCTTGTAGCTAGTGATGAAACTTCCGTCGTCAAATAAATCACCGATGAAGATCTCGTCGCCGGAAAGATAGATGATAAAGATTCCGATGTAGATTCCGTCGCCGGAGACAACTATGATGAAGTTTTCGTCGTTGGAGTACATCCCTAGTGATTAGAACGTACAAAAACCTCCTTGAAGAAGTAGATAAAACCACCTTGAAGGTGTAGATAAATCTCCTTGAAGGAGTAGAAAAACCTCACCAAATGGTAAGTAAAAGACATCAAAATTACCTAAACTAAGCAACTAATCTATGAAAGCAAGAAAATGGATTGTGACATGCTCAGATCCGGTCCTAAATGACCAGATCTGAGCAGTGAAGATGGAACTTTAGATGGGTCTCATACCAGATCTGAGCAGTAAAGGTGTTGAAAATGAATTAAACGATGGGACTCTCCTCTTCGTCAGATTAACTATAAAACTTAGGGTGAGTAAAAAGTTTTATAGTTCATCCGAAGTGAGTGATAAAATTTATGGTGCCCCAACTCAATCAGAAGTGAGTGACAAAATTACTCCTTATATATATGGTTATTTTCAATTTCTTCCTTCATGAGTTTCAAATCATGCATCAAATCATACATATTTTTACCTAAATCTTAAAACAAACTAGTATTAGTGCATCATCTTCATAGACTAATTACATGTTCTATCTTTCATGATTAGTATTAATGTTATATCATCTTGTGTCTTATCATCCTGTTTTTAAAAAAAAAAACGAATGATTTCTGATTAGATCTGAGATGATTGCTTTCTATAATCCATCACTGTTTACTTAAAATGATCTAAATGTTTTCTTGGCTATTAGTTACCTGCCTTATACCACTGTAATCATACTGATTTTCATACGTTTTGTGTTTACAGATTAAAAATAAATTTTCGGATTTTGTGTTCTTATCATGTCTGTTCTCTAATCATATTTTTGCAGCTCTTCCAGTGATTCCCTGAAGTTGTATACCATGTCGTGGTAGCTCTATAGCATTCATGCTTTGAGTTGTTTAAGCAAGTCGTGCAAGTTTGTCAACAAGTCGTGTTATCCCCCATTCAGCCAATTACCCAGTGCAAAAGTCGTTTGCAAAATATCACTCCTTTATCATTGGAAATACATTCGTTTTCTTCTTCTTTCAACCATGAATCCCATTAAGCAATCGAGCATATCAGTTCAAAAAACTTTCCGCCATTTTCAGAATCTGGAGCAAGAAACTTTCCACAGTTATCGGAGGAGAATCAGGCTATTCTCCCTCCTTCCAAAATTTCAAACCATACACGAGTGTAAACAACTCAAATACAACTGGCAAATATCCTCCTCCCAGAAATATCAGATTTTATCTCCTACAATATCTAGGGCTCCCCCATACAATCCTGTAAGATACCCTCGGTCTTTTATACAACTTTCAAACCCTAAGATTTCTCTGTTTAAACCACAAACCATTACATCATCCCACTCAATCAACATGAGCAGCCAAAGCCAGCCAGCCATCGAAGAAATCTCTACCAGCATGGCAGCCACTACCTTATCATCCGGAGCTTTGAAACCTATAAGAAGATCAGTTGTCACAGCAGAGCTCATCAACCAAGCGGCGGATGAATGGTCTGCTATTGTACTTGGGAAGTTTTTTGGTGATCAAATCATTGATTATGATGATGTCAAGGAGCATATGAATCGAATATGGAGGAAGCATAAGAAAGTTGATGTTCAAACCAAATGAACTAACCTTTTTGTTTTCAAGTTTCAAGAAGAGAGGTCAGTTATGGATATAATCAAGAGAAGCCCATGGACAGTAGATGGTTTTCTTTTGCTACTACAAAAGTTTGATCACAATAAAGCAGTTGCTGAACACAAGTTTGAAAAGCAGATATGGAATGTTCAATTCAGAGGTTTAGGTAACTTCCCCATAACCAACAAAATTATGGATGAGATGTGTAAAGACTTGGGACGCAGAATAGTGCGCAACAGTAGGAATTCTCGGGGCATTATCACCACCACGGCTAATGTAGAAATCAAGCTCTCAGACCCTCTCAAAGGAGGAGGATGGATAGACAACACAAAGGGGGATAAAATCTGGATAGTATACCATTTTGAGAAGCAGCACTATCGTCTATGAAGGAAATGTTTTGTAGTAGATCATGATATGTCAAAGTGTGAGATAATTGCATTGGAACTGAAGTTGGCCAAAATGACAGATGATGAATATCTAATTTGGACAAAATCTGAGGAGGGAAAGGAAGTGTTAGCAACTAAAACTTTAAATTTGGAGGCGGTATTGGACTCTATTGCAGACTACAATAATGAAACAGCTGACTTGGAAATGCAAGAGAGAGGCACTCAAGAAGACTACAGGAAAACTAAAAGACAAAGGGAGGATGAATCTGTAGCCATAAACCAAGATGAACCTCAACTTAAGAACCTTACCCACAATAATCCTATCTTCTTTCAAGGAGATAATGTTGATTCTCCAATGGTAGTGAATGAAAGTTTGGGCTTGAATGTTGGCAAGGGGGGAATACAAACTGATAACTCAAATGATGGTGCAAATCAACTCGATGGGAATCCTTCAGGAAGAGCTACAATTAAGGTGATAATCTCTTTCAAGCTCAAAACTCAATCATTACTACTTTCTCCCTCATTGTTTTTCCAGTATAATTATTATTTCGGCACATAGTCATTATTATGTCTTAAATTTGCATTATCTGCATCTTTATAACTTTATCATTCCCATTCTTCATTACAACCATTTATGCATACATTATTACACCATATCTGCATGCAAAGCAAGTCTAGTCTGTCTTAAATCTGTAGACTCATTTGCAGAAACGGTAATCAATTTTGATAGTTTTCTGTTCCAAAACATCTTAATCTTTTTCACTTGTCATCATTTTAGTACATCGACATCATTAGGCCTTAATAACTCACAAGTAGGCATTGCTCTTCAGGTAATAGAATTATCTGCTACTTTTGCACACAGCACTGTCAAACCTTTTCACTCTTTTCTTGACTACACTCTTAAGTTAGGGGAAAAACGTTTAGCATTGACTTCTGCATTTTACAATATAGGCATTAGAGTCATGAAGGTACTATCATGGAATGTCCAGGGTTTCAAAAATCAAACTACTAGGGATCATCTAAAAGATTTAATTAGAATCACAGGCCCTGATATAATCTTTTTATGTGAAACCAAGTTAGTAGAAGACAAGATTAAGCCTCTTCTCAAAAGATACAATTTCCCAAACACTAAAATCCTAGACTCAATAGGTTTATCTGGTGGACTAGCACTTCTTTGGAAAGATGGTTTTTCGTGTGAAATTGTAAGTTGTGATAACAATATGATTCATGCACTAATACAAGCAGACCCTAGTAAGCCAGAGTGGCGTTTAAGTTGTATGTATGGCTATTCTAGTAACTACAGGAAGAAAAAAGAGCAATGGCAGTTCATAGAGGAGCTTGGTAGCAATATAGACCAGCCGTGGATGCTAATTGGCGACTTAAATTTTCACATGACGAATGACTCCTGTGATGCATCGACAAGTAAAGATGGATGGGTTAATACAATCGTACAAAGTGCAGGGCTGGAGGATATTGGCTATATATGAAGAGAATACACATGGACCAACAGCAGTCAAGGTAAAGGCACAAAGAGATCAAGAATATATCTTGCACTAGGAAATGATGAGTGGAGCAAACATTTTCCAAACTCAAAGGTGGTACATCAAAATCAAGTGGGCAGTGATCATTCTCCGATATTACTTTATGCAGATTACAGTAAGCCAAAATTATGGCGGCCTTTCAAGTTCTTTTATACTTGGCTCCATGACAGAACATGTGCAATCAACATTGCTCATGCTTGGGAAAGTGAAGTTACAGGTTCTCCAGCTTTCATTTTGGCTCGAAAGTTAAAGATCACTAGTAAGTTATTGGGAGAGTGGAATCGAAAACACTTCGGCAACATCACCAAAAAAATAAACTCAATTCAGGATGAAATTCAAAAGCTACAGCAACTTCCAGTATCTGATCAAACATAAGCCAAAGCTTTGGAACTCAATGATGAATTGAAGAAATGGCACAAGATTGAGCATGACTTTCATAAACAGAAGTCCAGAGATACTTTTCTCAAGGAAGCATATAATAACACGAAGTATTTTCATACAGTTACCAACCGGAATAAGACAAGGAACAACATCGACTCCCTCAAAGATAAGAATGAATGGAGAATGGGTTAAAGGAAGGAAAAATCTATCACGGTTGCTCACTGATCATTTTCTAGACATCAGTTCTTCCTCTAAACCACAAGTGGAGGAAAGATTGTATAGTTCCCTTCCTAAACTGGTAACAGATGAAGATAACACCAATCTCTTACAGATACCAAGTGATGATGAAATCCAACAAGCTATGAAGAGTATGGAGAACTGGTCATCACCCGGACCAGAAGGATTTCCAGCAGGTTTCTATAAAACACAATGGCAGATTGTAGGATCGGAAGTATGTGGAATGGTAAAGCACTTTTTCTCTTCAAAATACATGCTAAAGAGTATGAACAAAACTTTCATTTCGCTGATACCAAAAAAGAAAAAGCCAATGTCTCCAGCAGACTTTAGGCCAATAGGGCTTTGTAATACTTCTTACAAGCTCTTTCGAAGTTAATGGTTAATAGAAAGAAGCCAATTCTTGAAGGAATAATTTCTCCATATCAAGCAGTGTATGTGAAGGGAAGATTGATAAATGAAAACACTATCATTGCACATGAGATAATACACTCAATGAAGAAGAAAGAAGGAGAAAGTGGCTGGCTGGCTTTAAAGCTGGATATGTCGAAGGCATTTGATCGTTTAGAATGGTGTTTTCTCGACAAAGTTCTTCGTTCCTGTGGTTTTTCTGATGACTGGTGTCATCTTATAAATCAATGCATCTCCACCACTACATTATCTGTGCTTCTTAATGGATCTCCTTGCGAGGAGTTCAAGCCAACTAGAGGCATTCACCAAGGAGATCCATTATCTCCTTACTTGTTTATTCTAGCTATGGAGTTTCTCTCAAGAACACTAATGGAGGCAAATCAAGACAGATCCATACAAGGTATTTCTCCAGCTAGAAATGCACCAGCTATAAATCATCTTCTCTTTGCAGACGACCTTCTTATTTTCACTCAAGCTAACGAGATTACGCTACAGAAACTGCTTCAAGTACTGCAACAGTTCAGCGCATAATCTGGCCAAGCTCTGAATATGGAGAAATCAGCAGTATATTTTAGCAAAAATATGTGTAAAGAAAGGTGTGAAGCCTACAGGGATATGCTTGGAGTTTCCTATATGGACAAGAAGGAGAAGTATCTTGGCTCTCCACTTTTAATTGGAAAGTCAAAACAAGAAGCTTTTGCAGATATTCAGAATGCCTTTGAGAGAAGACTCAGCTGTTGGCAATCAAAAGCACTACCTCAAGCGGGAAGGTCCACAATGGTTAAAACTGTTCTCAATGCCACACCGTCCTACCAGATGAGTACCTTCAAAATTCCTACAACTCTGCTTGGTAAGCTAGATACTCTACAAAGGAGATTTTTCTGGGGATACGCTTCTAATATAGGAATTAATCATATTGCCTGGCACTTGTGCAAACCAAGGAATGTGGGAGGCCTGGCCTTCAGAGATTTAAAAATCCTAAATCATGCACTGCTGGCTAAGCTTGCATGGAATGTCAACTTTCAACCAGACAAACTTTGGGTTCAAGTGCTGAAATCCAAGTACTTTAGAGACAAAAGCTTCCTTCATGATACAGAAGACAAGGAGAAAGCATCCTGGGTATGGCAAGGGATTGAGCTGGGTAGATCTATAATTCAAAGATACTCTTTCATGGTGATCAACAATGGGAAGTCAGCAAAAATATGGCTAGACAAATGGATTAAAGATCTGCCTAATGCTCTTACACCAAGAGAGGTAGGTTACTATCAATTGGAATTTGTGTGTGAGCTTAAGCTACCAAATTCCAACACATGGAATGTACCTCTTCTCTTTGAAATCTTTGCACAGGAAATAGTAAAGAAGATAACATGAATTCCTATTACTCTCGAAGAAGAAGACAGACTTGTTTGGACACCTGCAAGAGATGGCAACTTCACAGTTAAGAGTGCATATAATGCATTATGTGCAGACAAGTATAATCAGAACTACAATGATCCTGTCCCTAAAGAAGTCTGCAAGCAACTATGGCAATGCTCTTTGCCACACAGAGTAAAGATGTTCGCATGGAAATGCCTCAAGGATATTCACTCTACTCGTATGAGATTAGCAAGGTATAAGAGAATCATTGAGACAAACTGCAACATCTGCAACAGTCTGGAGGAAACAATCTTTCATATCCTAGTAGACTGCCCACAGGCTAAGGCGACTTGGTTACTGATAGGTATTGATATTGAAGCTGTCAAATCTCACATCAACTCTATACGTGAATGGGTGACATCATGGTTTTTAAAACCACAAGACTCAAGCCCTGAAGAACATTGGAAAATCAGTGCTACATCACTCATTGGCTGCTGGATCCTTTGGAAGGAAAGATGTGAAAATATCTATCAAGAGAAGTCTTTAAATCCTCATAGTACTGCTAGACGTATTAACATGCATATAGCAAATTTAGCTGATAGTATACCAGCAATGCATAGAACATAGGCATGAACCACATTCTAGAAATAGTTCATGGCATCCTCCTCCTGTTAATGTTTACAAAATTAATACTGATGCATCATTTGATTATGACTCTCATCAAGTTGGCACTGGTTTGGTTCTACGCAATTGTGCAGGTGAGTGCAAAGGAGTCAAAGGCAGCTGGAAGGAAAATGGCTTAGACCCTGAAGATGCAGAGTGTATGGCAGTTAGAGAAGGATTGGAATGGGCGAAATATCAACAACTAGAGAGCATCATCATAGAATCAAATGCTAAAAACGTTATTGAGTCAGTCACTTCAGGTAGTTCTCTTGTTAGATGGGAGAATGCACACCATATTAGTGCAATCAAACATCTTAGTACTAATTTCAAAAGTTGTTTTTTCTTGCTGGTAGATAGGGATGCTAATAGTGTTGCTGATGAATTATCAAAGCACATTAGAGTTTATAAAACTGTGACTGAACAATATTGTAACTTTGCGCCATGGATTACTACCTTGGTCTGCAAAGATATGAACAATAATTTCCCCTAAATTAATGAAATTTTTTAGTTATCAAAAAAAAAAAAAACTATAAAACTTAGGGCAATCATTCTTTGGTATGAGACCAACAAACTTAACTATAAAACGTACCACGTAATCACCATCCTGAACACTTGATACCAAATGGCCTTCAATTCTCCTCTAATAACAAAGCTACCATTA
Source organism: Papaver nudicaule (assembly GCA_023529015.1). NCBI lineage: Eukaryota > Viridiplantae > Streptophyta > Magnoliopsida > Ranunculales > Papaveraceae > Papaver > Papaver nudicaule. Next base: position 24,704 of record JAJJMA010026214.1, read on the forward strand.
TATCAGTTGAGCAGTCACGGTCGGCCTGGGACTAACGTGTGTCGTGTTTTTCCATCTTTTTCCTTGCTATCGGTCCAAAACATTTCGAGCCTCACTAAAAAAAATTGTACGTATTCTCATTAAAAAGAATAGCCAGCTAAAAGTCCTGGATTGGCTCGATCACCACATGGCTCGATCCTTTTCTTTATTGATTTAGATGAACGCCAACGTCCAAGTAGTCACCACATGGCTCGATCACCAGTAGATCTAGATCTAGATATCAACAAAGTCCACTATACATATTAAATTTTACAAAATAATGCAAAACTCTGTACTATGTCAAAGCTAATTAAGTTCATGTGCTTGCTCGTTACCTTCATTTTGTTTTTAGTATTGCCATAACGCCTGCTATAAGTAGAGCACTGTTTTTGCATAAAGAGGTCGTCTCATAACTAGAACTCTTTCTTTCTTTCTTTCCTTCTAAAAGAATTACATCCAGAGAACTCTAATCAAACTCTGATCAAAATGGGAAAAGGTTTCAACAACATAGCAATATTTGCTGTGCTCCTTCTCATCCTCTCCATTATGATTTGTTCTGCTGATGCTGGAGGTAAGTGATTTTATCTCCCCTTATTATCATTAAAGCGCACCAATCACATATTTATTCTCACTCCATCTCACAATTAAAATGTCTATGTACAGTAGAAACTCTTTAAATTAATACTCGCTAATTTAATAAACTCTCTAAAATAATAGAACTCGGTGATTCAACTAGGCTTGGAAAAGCTAAAATTTAACTCGTTAAATTAATAATCTCTCTAAATTAATAAATTTTTTCTGGTCCCAAGACTATTAATTGAAAGAGTTTCGACCGTAAATTAAATCGTTTGGGGATTTCACATAATTTTTTCTTGCATTGGTAGGTAAGTTTGTAAAATAATAATACTCCTGATTATCAGTTTTACAATAAAGTATGTAAATTGTTGCAGCACCTCTTTACCTGTATGCCGCACTGGAATATATGAGAGATGAAGTCGGTCAGTTGCTAAATGAAGATGCGAACTCTGCTAATCCTTAGCTCCCTCATGGTCGTGGTGGAATTCATTTATTTTCCGGTTTTGGGACAGTAATGTCCACTTGGTGCTTTATGTATTTTGTTTTCATGGTTTTCAACACAGCAGCACAGTAGAGTACTGTTGATGTGTGCTATGTATTTCTTTTCTTAGTGGTTCGAATTTCATGTATTCTCTTTTGGATAGTACTATTTCATCTTTGGCAATGAATAAAAAAAAAGGTGCTTGCTCATGCTTTGTGTTTAATTAATTCAACTAAGACAACATATAAGACAACAAGAAAAGTTATCAAAAAAAAAAAAAAGACAACAAGAAAAAGAGTCCTAGTGCACAAGATTTGTTACCTGCCTAAATTTGGCCCCATTTTGGAGTATTTGGCCTAGACCTGGCAATTATGGACCCGACCCGCGGGTTAGCCCGAACCCGACCCGAAAAAAACCCGACCCAACCCAACCCGACAGAGTACCGAGTCGGGTTCGAGTTTAGAAAATGCCAGCCCGAGAGGATTATCGCCCAACCCGAACCCGACCTGTCAACCCGCAGGTTGACCCGTAATCCGTGCATGCCCTAACACGTGCCCCATGAAAAAATAATTCCGGCGGTTGTTATATAGCAAAATCGGAAAACCCCTTATAAAAGATGACTGTTTTACCCTTTCTCAATTAGTTGCTAATTACATGATTAGAGTCTAAACAAGATTAATTAGTCTTAACTCTCATATCAAAACAAGATTAAAAATTATCAAACATTATCAACCTTGAGAATCACCCAAGTTTTTTTAACCAAAATCTTGAATCTGAACAACGCACAATCGGTCTATATATATGGAAAATTAAGCCGATTGTTCTTGGATTCTCGAACAATCGGTGCATATTATTACCAACGTAAGCCGATTGTTGTTACTCTGCCCAGGAATTTAACCAAATTAATAGGTGTATTTTTACAAACTAATAAACCGAATATAGTAAACGAAATCGTTTTATATTAACGGTTATAAAGGACGATTGTGGAGCACTGGGAAAACCATTTACCTGATCAACCACTAATCGGTTTATCTCAGAGAAAACATCTAACGATGTAGGAAATCTATTTTTTCTATCGGTAGGTAAAACCAAATTTATAGAACGATTATTTACTGCCACCATAAAATCGTTCGATATGTGCATTATTGTAAACCGATTCCGAACTGTTTTTGAGTAATATTAATCACGACTGTTCGATATCGTAAACCGTGTGACTTTAATTATGCCATTACACGTTATCCAACATACTTGCATGTATGCCAAGCGTTTTATTTGAAATAAATCCCAATAAATCTTAATAAAGGGCCTTTAGGTTTCTTTTGGGTTATAAATAGGTTAGGTTATTAGAGAGAAAGCATCAGTTTTTTTTTATTTCTAAAATCGTCTGAGAATTTCACTTTAACACGATTTCGTTTCATTTCAGCAGGGGTCGGATAGAAGATCATATAGTTCTTACAAAGACATAAATCTTCTTCCAACGTAAATTTGGGACGTGGTTTAGGTCCATCGGGTAATGAGTCTAGAGGATTTATATAGGGTTTTCGAACCTTAGATGACGACGAAGAAGATGTTGTAGATGATTTGCATCGTTTAACTACTGGGCTACCATAGTGTCTAGGGGGAGTAGGATACCATCTCTTAAATGGAGGGGGAGTGAATAGAGGAGGTGATGTATCTGATTTTTTGGTGTAGTAGTAGTTATTGATTATCTCCCTAGTTATGTTTCGAGTTTCGGGTGCAGGAGAAGTTGGAGGCGTACCGGTAGAAGATGATGGTTTAGACATTTTGGGGGTTGGAAACACTAAGAGTTCTTTATGTCCTTTTTATAGATGAAAGTCCCAACGACTATTTTTTTCAAAAATCTGAGATCAATCGGCGTTAATTTATGGTAACAAACGCCGATTGTGGAGCACAGGAGTTTGAAACATTTGATTAACTATATTCGTTGTAAACAGACTTACAAATACAACGATTGTTTTTAATCGGCTAACATTGGATATTGTATTAACCGATTATTATCCTGAAATACACTAACTACTATCACATGGTTATGGAACAAAATATGAAGCATCAATACATGAACAAACATAACAACCATACATTCATAACCAGAAATTCAACGATTTAAGTCAACCATACATTCATAACCAGAAGTTCACCATCATAGATGTCGATAACATAAAATAAACTAGAACACACAATACCAAAACACATAATAAAACTCAACCAGTGAAACCAGTTCCAAACCCTGTTCGACTGCGGATTAGTTCCCAGCTCGGTCCGCCATTGGCCTCAACAAGTGGACGGAGACGTGCAACTTCAGCACAAAGTGTACAACCACAAGGGATAACATCCACAACCTCACCAACCCTCTTTCTTTTAAGATTACGAGGTGCTTGCGCTTGCCATTCATCATGATCGACAAATCTTTCGACTTGGGGAGGAAGAAAATCCCGATAATCCCTACGCAGGCCAGGAGAATTTTCCCCACGCAAATGTCGTGGTCGTGGAAGAAGAGGATCAATGTGTTCATCCCTTTGACGTCGTGTTTCAATCACGCGTGGATCATCCTCACGAATTGGTGCTGGAGGTTCATGGTAAAGCACAAGTGCAAGGTTCGATTCATCTTCACGAATTGGTGGTGGGGGAGGGCGGTCAATGAGTTCGTTCCTTTGACGTCGTGTCTCAATCACAAGTGCATGATCAGGGCGCATTGGTAGTGTGGGAGGTTGATAAATCACAAGAGCAAGGTTCGATTCAGCATCGCGAATTGGTGTTGGTTGACCACTTGATTCTGGTTCCCTGTTACATAAACACGATGGAAACGACTTAAAAATCTAAAGGTATTAAGAGATTAATCGGCCTATATACATTCATACATAAAACGATTTACCAAAATCTGTGCATGTATTTATTAATAAGAACCGATAAATAGAAATAAGTTCAAACTTTCTGAGGACACCAGAATCGGTAAACCTACAACCAATTATCTAACGATTACTTAACTTTAACATATATGGACCTGTCATCCATAATCGGTGTTTAATATGCATATCATAAAACGATTTTGAAATGCCAGTAAAGGTTCAAACAATTCAGAGTTACAACAATCGGTATATAAAGTACTTAATGTGCAACGATTGTTGCTGTGAAATAATAATCGTTAGTTATTTGTAGCACAGAAAAACGATTGTTGCTCGAGACCAACAACAGTCGTTATATATTTGCAACTACATACACCGATTCTGGGTGAAAAATGAAGGGTTTCGATTCTGCCATTTACGTGTAGAAATCAATTACATTGTAACCATCTGTTAGTTTTACGTACTTGATTGTTGTCGACATAGTGTAAGCTTGCTTTGTTGATTTTAAAAATATGATGAAATTAGGGTTTGTTGAACTCAAAATAAGAAAAGGTGTTATGAAAGTAGTAGAAGAAGAAGAGAAGAACACATATATATGATTCAAATGAAATAGAAATGTGATTAAATCAAGAAACAGAAATAGTTCAAATAGTTCAAATTCCGGCCCTCGCTCTCTCCTCTGGGGTAAGACGACGAGCAGGAACCACAAATAGATAGCAATCACCCCAAGCAACCGCCCAACCATCAGGAGTAATTTTTACTGCCCCATTCGTAAACATGTTCCTCCTTAGATGGCGTGGGACATGAACACATAATTTACATTCAAACCGCCATTCATCTTCTACCTCACCCACTCTTCTTCGTCCTAGATTACGAGGTGCTCTATTTGCAAAGTGATAATCACACACATCCATCCATGCAGGAAAATCTGCTCTATCGATAATTACAGAACTTGGTTCAGCGGTCCTGATGCAAAAAAAAAAAAAAAATTATAATCTAAGCTAAACAACTAAAAAAGGAAGTGGGTTTCGATTGTTACCTTTCGATATCCCTCGCGCCACCATTCTCAGCTGAATCCATCGAAGTTTCGAAAACCGATTACTCTATGTATTAAGCCTTAGCCACGTAACTGAACTGATGAGGTCATCAATAATCGGTTTATATATATCACTACATCTAACGTTTATTCTTCTTAAAAAACATAATCGTTCAATCTATAGGCAGTTATCCACCGATTACAAAACTACGTAACTTGCATGGAATTTTACATGAAGTGCTGATGATCAATAGTCGGTTCATATATATTACTACATCTAACGTTTGTTCATCTTAAAAATAATAATCGGTATATATGTGATAAAACAGAAAACGATTGTAGCTAGTGAAGATGAACAATCGTTGGATATGTTGTTTCGGATCCAACGATTCTGGTATTATCAGCCGAAAAAATTTCCGAAAAATCAGAGTTTCATGCAACAAAATCACGTATAATAAGAAACTAACATACTAAAAACGATTGAGATAAGATTACACACCTTTGACGAAGTTTCCTGCTTGATTCTCGAGTGGGCGGATTCGAAATTTTTGTTTTTGTTTTTGTTTTTGTTTTTGTTTTTGTTTGAGAGTGAAATGGTTTTGGTTTTGGAAAGTTTTTGAGTTTAAAATATTTTAGGGTTTTTGGATTAAGGTTAAGTTTACTATTTGGGGTGGGATTAGTTAGTATGATTAATTAGTAGTGAAGGGTAATATAGTATATTCCACCCCTGTGAAGACATCCCATAACAACTCACCCTAGATGGGTTTAAATTTCTATGGGGCCAAATACTCCACTATGGGGCCAGATTAAGCCAGGATTTGTTTTTTTTTTTTGAAGGAATCGCCAGGATTTGTTACTAGCATGATAACTAGGAAATAAAAGATGCATTTAAAACAAAACAATACCATTGGCTCCGAACTAAGTAATGTCCACATCTATGCACTATAAGGTTACGCGCCACTGAAATATACTTAGAAAGACGGAAAAAGAGCGGCTGCACACTGTGCATGTTTTTTTTTTTTTATGCGAGCGATAAATTTTCCTAGTTTTTTTGGGGACTATGGTGATTTAATGGGGACTGTGGTCCTTCAAAAATTGTCATGGTTTTCCTCTTTGTACTGTGACGACTTGTGAAAATCGTCACGGTTTTTGCTTTCTACTGTGACGATTTTTGGAGGACCACAGTCCCCATTAAATCATTACAGTCCCCAAAAAAACCAGGTAAATTTTCCATTAATCAAAAAATAGTTGAATCCAAACAGAGCTGATTGGCGATAATGTCAGGTAGAACATCATCCCAATCTCTCGACACACTAAAACGTCTACAATACATAGCTAGCTGATCAACAGCTTTATTACATTTCCTAGAAATAAAATTACACTGCCAAAACATAGCAGTGTTACGTAAACTCAAAGCATCAAGCAAAATGTCTTCATTTTCCCATGATATTGAATGTTCAGTTCCGTTGATGTAGCCTGATATACACTTCAGGTCAGTCCGAATGACAACCTGCTCCAATCCCTTCTCCTTACACCAATTTGCAGCCTCAAGAAACGCCAGACACTCTGCTTGCTCCGAGCTCACTATTCCATCAAGTCTTTTTGTTCTTCCACCTTTCCAGCAACCTGCAAAATCATGGCAATCAGTGCTAATCCCATAGTTTTATCAGCTTTCAATATGAGGCATCACAGTTTATAGTGAGGTAAGGTAAATCAACAGGAGACCAATTCTGAACATCTGATGCTAGGTTTCTCTCTGTATCACTAGTAATGCTATTGATATGCCTGTTACGCAATTTAGCTAGATAAGTAGCAAAAGTGGAAGCTCTTTTAGTTGTTTGTTTCGGGCACAATCTCTTGTTCTCTTTCACAAAGGTGCACCTTGTTAATGCAAAAATATCGCTATCCAACAAGCCTAAACCAGAGGTAAGAAGGCACGGCAGAGAAGGCGAAGAAAAGTACGAGATCACTCAGAAATAGGCTACCGCGGTAATCAAAAGAACAAGGGAAGGCATCACCGACTCAAGACACCTTCCAAGAAGTCACATCAACACCTTATAGGGATACAGAAGGCTAGGGGCACGTGTCAATACATGGCTGGATCAGACATCGGTATAAAACAACTTAACTGATAAGAATTAGGACATCGAGAACATCAAGGGATTCATATACGAAGATATATACTAGCTGAGAGGTGTCAACACAGGATTGCACTATATGGGTGGTGTGCAGAAATCAGCTGTCGCAAAAGACCATCAAAGCAGTAGAAGAAACGAAGGATAGCAAAGAGGAATCATTTCACCTAGTTGCTATAAATACCCCTTCACACCAATGGAGAAGGGGTCGACGAAATCACAAGGGTAGATACTATAGTCAAATCAACAAGGGCTGCCACTTCAAGCAATAAGACTTGTACGTGGAGGCAACTTTAGGTCCGCAAAAATCGCTCTGGCGATTTTCTGAAACTCTCGAACTTTTTCATTTCAATATTATTCTAGATCTCATCCTACCAGTTCAATCATGATTATTTAACTATCTTCATCGTTGCATCAGAATAGCTTGCATTTGCATCTAGTTATACGTATAGTCCCATGATAATATAAGTTCATTTAGTTTTCACCTAGATTTCTTTCATTTAAAGTTCTCACTTTAAACCTGCACAATCCATGACATCATTAAGATTTGCAGTTTGCTTTGTATGTTTCTCAGGCTTTAATCTCTCTTTAGAGCATTAACAGTAAACTTCATTTTTAACCATTCATTTAACTATTATTTTACTTTGCTCTTAAAATGTTTTTCTGCTAAGTTATCCATTGCAGCTCTTCCAAAGGTTCCCTGATGTCGCATACCATGTCGTGGTAGCTCATACGCATCCAAAGCTTTGAGCCATTTTCAGCAAGTCGTGCTAAGTTTGATCAACAAGTCGTGTTCACCCCTCACCAACCAGTGTGGTACAACAAAGGTCGTTTGCAACCTTTCATAGTTCAACATTTCTTTAAGTTTTTACTATCCATTCTCAATATACAGTCATGTTCTCCATTAAACTTATCCTTCAGAAACCAAAGCCAGAAAATTTCCTTTTCAGTTGGCGTACAAATATGATCTCTTCCCTCTTCAAAAAATTTCAAAAAATATTCTACTGCATGCAGTCAAGAAACAGCTGGCAGATATTCTATTACCAGAAATATCAAATACCTAGTCCAATAATATCTAGGGTTTCCCTTTACAACCCTATAAGATATCCCCATCCCAACCTAAACCCTTTCATCTTCAAGCCAATTTATTCCGTACTTCATATCTTTATCCCACATCCTCTATTCAACATGAGTAATCATAAACAACCAGCCATAGAAGACATCTCGGACAGTATGGCAGCAACATCACTGTCTTCTGTATCCTCTAGGCCTATTAGAAGATCAGTCGTATCAGCTGAAATCATCAACCAAGCAGCAGACGAGTGGTCAACGAGCATCTTGGGAAAGTTTTTTGGTGATGAAATAGTTGATTTTGATGATGTCAAAGAAAATGTCAATCGAATCTGGAGAAAGCATAAGAGGGTAGACGTTCAGACAAAAGGCCTTAATGTCTTCGTTTTAAGTTCCAAGAAGAGAAGTCAGTCAGGGATGTACTAAAAAGATCACCATGGACAGTGGATGGTTTCCTACTAATGCTGCAAAAGTTTGACACAAGCAAGGCGGTGGCAGATCATAAATTTGAAAAGCTGATATGGAATGTCCAGTTTAGAGGTTTGGGTAACATACCAACCACAAATAAAATACTGGATGAGATGTGCAAAGACTTGGGCAGAAGGATTGTGCGTAACAGAGGAAACTCGAGAGGAATTGCATCTACTTCAGCTGATGTAGAAATCAAGCTGACAGATCCCTTAAAAGGAGGAGGGTGGATTGATGCATTTGGTGGAAGAAGATGGATTGTTTATCACTATGAAAAACAACCCTATAGAATCTGCAGAAGATGTTTTGTCGTCGATCATGATGCGTCAAAATACGAAATAATTGAACTGGAGCTGAATATAGCCAAGATGACGGACGAGGACTACTTCGCATGGACCAAAACAGACGAAGGAAAAGAGATATTAGCTACCAAAACACTGAACTTGGAAGCAGTTAATGAATCTGACTATGAGAGCATTCCCACTGATCAGGAAATGCTGGTGAATGAAGAGCTAGGAGACAGCAGAAAGCTCAAGCGCCTAAGGGAAGACAATGATTTGGAAAACAACACAAGTGCAACTCAGATAACTACTCATACTCACAACAATCCTATCTTTGAGAAGGGAGACAGTGAAAGCTCAGTGCAAATGTTGGACGAAAGGTCAAATCAGAACACTAACTATGAGGGGGCACAAACAAATAGCTCAAGCATGGATGCAGAGCACTTACAAGGAAACCAGCAAGGAAGAGATGCCGTTAAGGTAACAATAAAGTTACTTTGCTCATCTAAGTGGCGCCTCATAAATTACTTTCATGTCAATTTGATTTCTGCATTCAGATTATACATTGGTAGTTACATCTTAGACATATTAACCAAAGGAGACTCATTGTCATTAATATTTTTATTCTTTGCATTTATTGCTAAATTCCATCAAATTCATTGCTTTCGCATTCATTCAGAAATAACACTGCATTTGATACAGAAAATAGATGTTCTAGTCAAACACATATTGCACTCATTAAATAGGTATACAAATTATAGGCATTATCACTGTGATTTCAGTTGCATTGATTATTCATCACAATCAGCCCCAAGTTATTGTGTTCATACCTGTCTTATAGCTAGTAGCACTCATTCAGTTACTAAAGATTCTGTCATTATGAATGTCCTTTCCTGGATGTCCAAGGGTTTAGAAAACTTCAGCTAGAAATCATTTCAAGTATTTAATCAAAACTTATAATCCGGATATAATATTTCTCTGTGAAACTAAGCTGCACAGTGATAAGTTAACACCACTGCTCAAGCAATTTCAGTATCCAAGCCATGTTATCATTGATTCTGAAGGACTTTCTGGAGGTCTAGTTCTCATGTGGAAAGCAGGTTTTTCTTGTGAAGTTTTAAGTACTAAAAACAATATGATTCATGCCTTGGTACAAATGGATCCGAGCAAGCCAGAATGGTTACTCAGTTGTGTATATGGGTACCCAAAAGCTAAGAAAAAGAAGGTACAATGGGATTTCATCCAGGAACTGGGACAAAATATGCAGCAGCCATGGCTCTTATTAGGAGACTTGAATATCCATTTTTCTGACAGTTTAAGTTCTCATAACTCATCAACAGATGGCGGCATCTCTTCCATGCTCAAGTCAGTTGGCTTGGTTGATATCGGTTACTGTGGGAGGAACCTCACTTGGTCAAGTAATAATGAGGGTACATGCAGTAGAAAGTCTAGAATTGACATGGCTTTAGTCAATTCCGATTGGCTTACAACATTCCCACAATCTATACTTCATCAGTTGGTTCAAAAGACAGTGATCACTGTCCAATATTCTTTATGGTGGATAGTAATCAACCTAAACTGTGGAAACCATTTAAATTCTTTTATACATGGCTTCATGACAAGTCGTGTGCACTTCAGATTGCCACCGCTTGGGAGCAGAATGTTCATGGTACACCAGCTTTCAAACTAATGAAGAAATTGCAGTTTACTAGGACGGCACTCAGCAGATGGAATCGAGATTATTTTGGCGATATAAATGTTCGAGTTGAGGCATTACAATAGCAGCTATTCATTCTTCAACAACAACCTTCTTCTGATCTTAATAGTGCTCAAGTTAGTGAAGTTAGCTCTGACATTGACAAATGGCTTAAGATTCAAAATGATTTTCAGAAACAGAAATCTAGAGACACATTTATCAAGGAAGCAGACAACAATACTAAATACTTTCACACCAGTACTAACAGGAGGAGATCGAGGAACAACATTGATAGTTTACTTGACAACAATGGAGTTTGGCTGCACACTAGAGAAGATCTGGTAAACTTGCTTACTTCAAATTTCAAAGATATCAGCACCACTGTCAATCTGGTCATCAATGATAGGTACTTCAACAGCATTCCTCATATTATCACAGAAGCTGAGAATATTTCATTATTAACGGTGCCTAGCAATGATGAAATTCACCAACTCTTAAGGAAATGGAAAACTGGTCTGCGCCTGGACCAGATGGCTTCCCAGCTGGCTTTTACAAGACGCAATGGTCTACAGTGGGTGATGACATCTGTGAGGTAGTTAAACAATTCTTCAGGTCAAGGTTCATGCCAAAACACATGAACAAAACATATATTTCCTTGATACCAAAGAAGAAGAAATCAGTAGTTCCTGCAGACTTTCGACCTATTGGCTTATGTAACACGTCTTACAAGCTAATCTCGAAGTTACTTGTGAAATGAAAGAAGCCGTTAATGGATAAAATAGTATCCCCATATCAAGCAGCCTATGTCTCTGGGAGATTGATCAATGACAACACCATAATTGCTCAAGAAATCATTCATTCTATGAAGCAAAAGTAAGGGGATGAGGGTTGGCTAGCACTCAAATTGGATATGTCCAAAGCCTTCGACAGACTTGAATGGCCATTTCTCATCAAAGTTCTCTATTCCTTTGGTTTTTCACAGGATTGGTGCCATATGATACACCAATGTATTAGTACAACATCGCTTGCAGTCTTGCTCAATGGGTCTCCTTGTAAAGAGTTTCATCCAACACGTGGAATTCGACAAGGAGATCCATTATCACCGTATTTGTTTATATTGGCAATGGAATTCTTATCAAGAACTCTTACTCATGCCCATGAAAACAAATCTATTGAAGGGATCTCCATCACAAGAGAATCCCCAGCGATTAATCATCTATTGTTCGCGGATGATTGTCTTTTATTCACTCAAGCAGACATGGTAAGTGTGTACAAGATACTGGAAACAATGGAAATGTTCCGAAATCAATCAGGGCAGGTCATCAATTTTGAGAAGTCAGCTATTTTCTTCAGTAAGAACGTCATACCAGATGATGGCCTACGAGATATCCTTGGAGTTAAGCTAATGGAGGGAAAAGAAAAGTATCTTGGATCCCCACTGCTGCTGGGAAGGAACAAAATAGAAGCTTTCGAAGATATTAAATTATCCTTCCAAAGAAGGCTAGACGGATGACAGTCCAAATCTCTATGTCAAGCTGGAAGAACTACAATGGTCAAGCATGTGCTCAATGCTACACCATTATATCAGATGAGTACATTTAAAATCCCAAAAACTCTACTAAGACAACTTGAATCTCTGGAAAGAAGATTTTGGTGGGGTTATAGATCCAACAGAGGTGCTTGTTTACTCTCATGGCCACAACTATGTAAGTCAAAGGACGTTGGTGGGTTAGCCTTAAGAGACCTAGAAGGTTTGAACCATGCTCTATTGACAAAACTTGCTTGGCGTATAAGCACACAGCATAACATGCTTTGGGTGCAAATTCTACAAGCAAAGTATTTCAGGAATATGGAATTTCGGCATCTGTCAGGTGAGAAGAGTAAATGTTCTTGGGTCTGGAGAGGCATTGAAACAGGGTTAACACACTTACAAGCAAATATATTTATGATGATCAATAATGGGAAAAACACTTACATATGGAAGGATAGATGGGTCAGAGACTTCCCAAATGTTCTTTCTCCAGTAAATGAAGCTCAATCCCAACTGATTTTTGTCAGTGAGCTAATGATGGCAAGCACCAACAGTTAGAATGCAGAACTTATTACAAGTATATTCTCAACAGACATAGCTCAGAAAATTCTTTCTATGCCGATTTCACAGCAAGAAGAAGATGTTCAAATATGGCTTCCGGCAAGAGATGGCAAATTCACTGTGAAAAGTGCTTACAAGGCAGTTATTGGAGGTCAATATGATGTGCAAACAGCTCGTGATCAAGTCCCTGTAGAAACGTATAAAGCTCTATGGAAATGCAGAGTTCCACACCGTTTCAAGTTCTTCATCTGGAAATGTCTTAAAGAGATTGTACCTACTTGTGTCAGATTAGCCAAAGTGAAGAGGAGAATAGACACTAACTGCTGTGTCTGTAATAATCAGGAGGAAACTATTGAGCATATTCTCTTCTTCTGTCAGCATGCTCGTACGACATGGAGAGCCATCAACATCAACATAGATCAAGTTGCAGCTCAAGGAATCAGTGTGAAAAAACTGGATAATTTCCTGGTTCAGTCAACAAAACAATCTGGACGCTGAAACACAAGGGAAATGGATAATAAAGCAATAGTAGGGTGCTGGATAATTTGGAAGGAGCGTTGTGACTGCCTTTATCAAGACAAAACAATCACTTCAAGAACAACATCACAGAAAATTCGCTATCACCTTAATAACTTCTATGCAACGTTATCTAACTCCTCACATGTTGATTTGCAGGATTCTAATTCACCTTCTAACTGGTTACCACCACCTGAAGGAGTAGAAAAAATCAATGTTGATGCCTCTTTCTGTCATATAACAAAAAAACTTGGTATATGACTAATTCACAGGGATTTCTCTTGTGCAGGTAAGGCAGCAAAAGGGATTAGTGCAGGCACAGCCTTAGATGCAGAGGAAGGGGAATGTCTAGTGTAGATGGTGAAAAATGAGAGAGGGACAAAATTGTCAAAAACACTCTCGAAACCACGCCTTATTAAAGGCAATCGCCTATTCAGGATCATCTCATAGCTCAGAGTACAACCCATTCCATGAGCTGGACAAACTCTCTATGAGCTCTCTCTTATAACTCCGGTGGGGAGGGTAATATCATAGTACAGTACTAATAACCTCACCAACATATTAAACCCATTGATCTGCTTCATGTCGACACCCATCTCGATATCAGAACCAGGTCGCTTAATGGTATACGGTGAAGAGTTAACAGAGACGTATCCTCATGGATTTCCTCTTAATACGACTCAACATACGAGTCTTGATGCAAACCTCAGGAATATTGAAGCTCCAGGCCGGTCCGGAGCTCTCTGAGAGGCATACAACAGCATAAGCAGGCTTAAGCAGACCTAATCCCAAGTTCAGGATGGTCTAGCATACCATGGATAAACACGCCATGACTTCAAGTGTGTTGTAGCATAAGCACTCACACCACGACTAAGGCACAGGTTTCCCCAAAGTCGAGATTGGCCAGATGCCGAAGCCATAACGCCACATAG
>JAJJMA010026219.1:6793-17227 GCA_023529015.1 Papaver nudicaule
AAGGGCTAAAAAATTTTAGAGGGAGAAAATAAAACTTAAATAGTAGAGGGAAACCGGTGCTACCAGTTGGAAGGTCAAAATGTAGCTAGAATCTCGGGAACATGCAAAACGTGTCATGAAACGTCACACTTGGCGGCTAGCGGGGCACATGGCGAGCAGAGGAAGACGAAGAAGTAATTTCCTTCCCAAGCATCTTCGATACAAGGAAAGGAAAGAGGAAAAATGTGGAGGGTAAAACACCCTCGGGACACGTGTCCAGATCAGGAAGACCTTACTCAACCCGAAGGTATCTTGGTTTTGCTTCGGATAAGTCTGCAGAGTCAACTCGAACAAAGAGCTCGGCGAGAGAAAGCCCGTGCAAGTAGGTCGAGGGAAAGGACACGAAGCCATCTTCGGAGATGAACCCTCCGAAGGAACCGCCTTACGTACTAGACAAACTCTGACATCTCCACGATTGAGTAGTTTGTCTTATTAGCTGTAAACCACTTCATACTCGACCTATATAAGGCGAGCTCGAGATCCATTGTAGGGGTTGGATTTTTGGTGTAACCTAAGTCGTGAGAGTGAGATTAGGTTAGTTTCTCCTTAAGCTTCTAAGGATCATATCCATGTACTGATTAGAGTGAAATACAATTGATTGCTATGCTTTATCATTATTGTTTCTTATGTACATTAGCTTCGGTGTTGTTCTTATTCTCTTCGTACTTATGCATGATACGAGTGTTGCTTTTATAATTAGCTAAGTAGATCTGATGGATGTCGGGTATGAAGTGCTTATGCAGATTTCATACTCACACAATAACCATAACCAATAACCCCCGTTTGATTTTATATGCACACCCTTTTTCCATTTCTTCTTTTTTCCTCTTCCTCTTTTGCTATTTTTCCCATAAAAAATCTATCACAAAAGAATCAATTAATCCAAAGTTCAGATTTTTTTAAGTCATATTTTGGTTTATTCTGTTTATTTCCGAAATGGGTTTTTGTTGTGAGCTGAAGAGGGTTAGACTTTGATTAATATCTCCAAATTTGGAGAACAAAATTTCATTTTTTTTGTGTAGTTGTTGGAATTCATTCTATTTTTAGGGTTAGGGTTAGGGTTTAAATGTTGTTTTGTTTATCAAAATCAGAACTTTTTGGGAATTTATGATGGTTTGGTTTTTGTTAATGAATAGAGATATATGGCAATTGATTTCAGTATGATATTGGGTGAAAGTGAATCAGAGATATATGGTAATTATGCGGTTATATGAAATCCACGGATTTATCCGCATCCAGTCTGCCCACCCGCATAACCTGAATCCGCTGGGTGATGAATTGGACACGGGTGCAGTTTCTAAACCCACGTTTGGACGGACTGGACACGGGTGGTACCAAATCCGCCAAAGTCCACCCGTTGCTCAGCCCTACTACTTATCTAGTATAATAGTATTATTGGAATTAGCTATGGGCTAGTCGATTCATTCCAAAAAATATTCCACCCCTACCCAAGAAAATATTCTATGTATGTCCCTGCCGCCAACGGTCGTTTTTTTTTTTTAAATAAATAATATAGTTTTATTAATCATCATCAACTGAAAGAAGCTTACAAGAATTGGATGGGAGCCTCGCAACAAGCTGAGCCCCAATCCCTTTTTGAATGACAATACCTAGCCTATGGAAAAGAAAATCTCCAACCTTGACATTCGCATCATGACTAGCCATATAATTTCGTAGCCTCTTCAAAAAATCTATCATGTCACTACCTAGTTCACCTAAAGTGGTGAAAGTAAGGACACCAAGACCAACTCCATTAGCTGAACACTTAACAAGATATGTATTCTTTTTCATAGCAACAACGTTAGCAATAGCCTAGCCAAGAATAAAAGCACGTACCCCATTACCGTAAGAGGAGAAACACCAGTCACATCCAAACACATGTCACGTCCATTGTCCCAGTTATAAACTAGGATGTTAGCAGGTCTCAAAGCCAAACCATCGTCAGTATGAAATCCCAAATCTACCTCTTTCCTTGCTGGGACTCCGGCTCGGTAACACATATCCGCGAAAGTGTCACGAATAAGATCATGGCGATATTTGAGCCAATTCCTTTGGTACAGTGCACTTCATGATCTCCAAAGATGTCCATCATCCTACCACAAGAGGAACACACATCACCCTCTTTAAAAAGAGGAATACCAAATCTATAGCACACAACTGACTTGAAATGTGTGGCACCAATATGCTGATTCAGCCCCTCAATAGGTACATCTAATAAGTAATCTTGAGCATGCTTGATCTTACCACATTGGCAGAGAACCGCATCACGTGTGGACATAACAAAGTTAGAGGGCATTTTCTTCATCACTGCATCGAAATATATAACCGCCAGAGAACTCATGGATAGGGGGTTATCGATGTTAAGTGGTGAGTCAATGATACCACATACCTGATTGTACACATTGAAGGCATGCTCAAGGCTAGGGCTCAAACCAGCTACAGAAGAATGACGCAAGATGTTAAGCTGCTGAGAGACTGTCTGCGTGCAAGAAGCAACATAACAGTACTGCATTGTATCATGCATGGTATAAACGCCAAGCCCACCATGTTTGATAGGCAAAGCGACTATCCTCTGTTGAAGCAAACCAAAGCCCGACCCGTCTCCTACAAGAAGCTGGCGAAGATACGCAAACAAGTTCTCATCATACAAGGGTTGTGCATCAGTTAGATATTCAGACGGCCGTACGCATAGAGAAGTAGAGCTTAGAGACTCCACTGCAGTTCCTTAGCAAAAGAAGCTCACATTGGATCTTTTAACTTCTTGATGGCCTCCATCAGACACAAGGTTTTATGCACCCTACTAACAACTAAGTCCTTGCAGAATTGAGGATTTGAGCTTACCGGTCCACCAAGAAGTTTCACCCCTTTTGCAGGTCTACTGATTCTGCCAGGAAAAACACCTTCTACTAACCCCCTAGTATCAACCGTTGGCCAAAAAATCCCCGTCTTAGATACATTTAGGTGCAAACCAAGAGAAGGACCCTCCTTTTGAACAATATGCAAGGCTTTCGCAACCATCATGGTGTCTCCAATCAGTGTACCATCATCCAATTACCACGCTTGAAACTCTAGTGTGCATTGCTCTGCAATTCTGTGGACAAGAGGGTGAAGTGTCAGGGCAAACAAACGAGGGCCAAGTGGATCTCCCTGTTGCACCCCTGAGTCGAGAACAAAGTGTGGTCTAAGTAATACAAATGCGCAGGAGATGAGTAGCAAACTCCACCCAATGAACTATAAAGGGGCATTTGTGTCTATCAAGATACGACACAAATTGAGTAAATCTTCATTGAATTTTAGATTACGTTCGATCAAGATACCAAATTGAAGATGATTACGGATATATGTTATTCTTGAAAGGAAAAATCCATGATGTACAAAAAAGCAATGATCATCGATGATACGAGTCTCTAATTCAAAGCAATGATCATCGATGATACGAGTCTCTAATCCAACAACAACATTAGTACTCCACCATGTATGCAGAAAAACATTCCAAAACTCACTCAAAAAATATAATATATTGCAGTGTGAGCTTTAAAATTGCATGTAACTATACGAGTAACCTTAGAGCATGTCCATCCATACGTTGTCGGGAGAGGGAATACACCAACACAGCTTTTGTTGCAGTGTGAAAGAATATGGGTATAATATATTATTATTATTTTTTTCAGTAAAGAATTTGATGCTGACGAGTTTCGAACTCAGGTTACTGATATCATCACCCGGTGACTTTACCACTGTCCTATAGTTGCATCGGCGATATGGATACAATCATACATATTCTGATCCTTCTCCACCCACTCTCTTCGCAGCTTTTGTTACTTCTTTTAACAAAGGATTGGATGTGACCACTCGTGCATTAATTTGATGAGTGTAGCACAAACCATAGTAATTTGTTTACTTGTCTTTGTTCTATACACTCTCTACTGCTGTCTACTCTCATGGGTGGAAGAATGGAATAAAGGGAGAATGAATCTCTGCTCAACGAACCCTTTTCTTCTTTATTTGTTTATCTCTTCGATGTCCAGGGTAAGAAAGAGACTAAAAGACATGACAAGAACCAACAAACATAATTGCCTAACTATTCTCACTTAATCATCGGATACTTGGATTTGATGGAGTGGGCCGGGTTTTTATATATTCTCCACTCAATGCACTCATCCAACAAAAACACAGAAATTTGCACCACATGAAAGAACCCCACAGATTTAATGAAAGAAAAGGGTAAATGTACTGTAAATCGAAGAACAAAACAAAACAAAAAAAGAGTTTCACAGTAAAATTCTATGTGCAGAAATATCTTTACGCCCTAAAAAGTAACTAGCATCATCGCATCGAACCCATAGTTGGTTACCTAAGCAAATGCCATGGATGTCATCTCCGAGTCTTTTCAATAGCAGTAATTGGCATAATGCAAAGTATAAGAAGAGACACGGAGTGAGGAACGAAATACGAAACCACTACAGACCCCCCCAGCTTTCTCCCCCCCTTACTTCCACCAGTATGTGGCGCGTTTTCATTGGCATAATTTCTGAAATTGTCCCCACCCACACCAGCCATGGGAACTACAGAGGCCATTATTAATGGATTGGACCACTCCCACCATGACACATAGCTGGGGGAGAAAGTGGGGGAGTGATCCGGTGGGCATATAGCATTTTCGAACGAAATAATCTATCCTATAGTGGTGGCTTGTCAATTCACGTACGTCATACCGTGATTTTATCTTTCATGAATAAGTTGTATAAATCTCGTCGAGAGCCTTCAGAATATATAAAATTTGCTAATTTTCGAGTTATAGTTTACAAGATATTTAATTTTTAAATTTATTTCCATTGCTTTAGTACTAGAGGTGTAAATTGTGTCATGCCAGCACGTTAATGGCACATCACAACACGCTAAAATTTGGGCACAGCATAGCACGACACGTGACAAAGCACAGCACAGGCACAGCACGCTAGCTTAGTTTGTTGTGCCGTGCTTGACTAATCGGCAGCACGACACAGCACAGCACGCGGCACGAACAAGCACGCGGCACAACACAACACGCAATAAAGCACAGCACAGCACGCGGCACAGCACGCGGCACGGCTAAACACGGCACAGCACGTGTAAAGCACAGCACAATGCACTACATTACATGTGTATTTCACACAAAAATGAAATCTACCTAGTTATTACCATTATATTTTTGTTATTTTGATTAAATTTTTGACAATACATAATATCTAATTTAAATGATAAAAAAATATTTAGAAATGTAATTGATGTAGCAAATGTGTCTATTTGACGTTCATTTGGTAGAAAAACAAATAACGATACAATGTTATAACATTAAATTCAACTTTTTTTTTTGTTAATAAAGTTGTATATTATGCAATATATAATAATACAAAATTTTAATTAATTTTCAAAATTTATAATTAACTTGATAATTTATAAGATTATAAGCTATTTAAATATTTAAAAAACATTTTTTTAGGATGACGTAATTTTAGTGTGCCAGCACAACACGGCACGGCACAGCACGCTTATTCGTGTGCCATGCATGTGTGCCATGCCGTGCTTTGCTTTTGACTAAAAAAGCACAGCACGGCACAACACGTTCAAATTGTTGGCACAGCACAACACGGCACATGGCACGTAAAAGCACACCTTCGTGTGCCATGTGCCATGCCATGCCGGCACGTTTTACACCTCTATTTAGTACTACATAGAAAATTATTAGTTAAATTTTTTTAGGATCAAATAGTAAAAGGCGCTCAGAGGACTATCTTATAATAGGGACTATTTGGTAGTTTCTACAAATAGTATTTCTCTTAACGTTGACTTAATTGGCCGTTCCAGCAACGAAACCAGGATTTTATGTTTGAAGGAGCTTAAAAAAGTACAAAATTGTGGCATCAATGTAAAAAGTTGGCGACTGGACGCCATCTGAAAATTTTAGACTTTTTTGTCATTAGTAACGAAATTTGAAGATTGGATGGCAGGCTCAAGCTTCTTCTCTTTACTTTACACAACAGCCACCTGAATTGCTAACCTAGAAGAAAGAAGACAAATTGTTCTCTCAAAATCTGATTTTACTAAGGGTTTGGGTAGTGGTTTAACAGCTAATGGGCTATTTCAAAATTTGGGGACAATAGGCTATCCCATAAACATTTTTACACATTTTGGAGGGGTTACAGCCACCCTAAACACCCCCTTCTTTCGTCACTGACCGTTACTATCACCGAGTTGTCCTTTCTAGGAGGGTTGTACATAAAATTACATGGAGAAGAGATGTATTGCGCGCAAGACATATAGGCCGTAGCAAACAACTTGGGACTCTAGACAAATTTACAAAATAATACCCATAAATATACTAAATACAAAAGCTCACACACCAAAAAAAAGACTCATAAAAATTGAATACCAAATTGGAGTACAATAAAAAAGAGTTTTACCATTGAGTTAGGAAAATTTCTATTTGAATTGGTACGTTGTTTTCATTTCTATTTGAATTGGTGCTTTGTTTTCATTTATATATCAAAACTTACATAAAGATATACAAAATTACAAATTTGGAACCCCTAAAATTTGGGGCCCTAGGCCGTTGCCTAGCTCGTCTATGCTCCACGACGGCCGTGCTCAAGCAATGGGGGCGTGCTCAATGCCGTTTAGCACGTGCCTTTTTTTTGCAGTGGGAGGTGAGACTGTAAGAACAAAAGAAAAGCAAACCTGATTAAGTATTCAGTTTGTTCGTTGGTCACTTCTTGATCAGTCAGGGGACCATGGCAAAGGAAAAGACACCGTTTCTTTTCTTTAGGATTCCCCTTAGTGAATCTATACCAAAAATAGCCAGATTGAGAATACACATACAATGATTATACATCCGCGTTATTGTAAGAAGTAAGAACCAAAGGGAAAATTACCTGATCATGATATAGACTCATATCAGGACCAGATACAATAATAATTTTACTTTCAAGAATGGCGAGAATTGTAAGTTTAGGAACTGGCCGGCCGGCGTGTGGTTGAGCCGGTACTTTTTTTTTTTTTTTTTAATCAGAATCAGAATCAAAGCTCGCGAAGAGACTTTATTCAAAAACTTAAGAAAACATAATTGAAGGGGGCACGACCTGACCTCAAGAAGGAGAGAAAAAAAAAACAAAAAAAAAAAAATAAAATTATGGAGTTATCTTGAATATATTAGAAAGCATAAGAGATCTGTCACTTCCTAAAGCCGAATGAATAGCTGGTGATATCAGATTTCTATATTCTGTTTTGCTAGTTTTCATTACCAGCTATGTGGTTAGTTGGGATTCCTTTGTAATTTCTTTGTTGTAGCTTTCTTGTATATATCGGGGATGTTGTTTGTTTGCAGGTTTTCGCCATTTATAATATCATTTTCTATCGAGAAACCTGGTGGTGTCGATGTCACTGTGATAAAATAAAGTCATTAGTGATGATACCAATGACTTGAGTTTAAAACTCGTCGTCACAAATTTTCTTTATCGGATCGGTCGACCTTAATTCAAAATCATAGTTTGACCCAAACCAATCCATGTAGGCCTGTCAACGGTAGTTAACGGAACGGATAGTCGCTCTACCATTACCGTTAGGCTAATTTTTATCGGATATCCGTTATCCGTTAATATCCGTCGGATATTGAAAATCTACTACCATTACCGTTAGGGTTAACTTATCGGATATCGGATAATTATCCGGTAATATCCGCTAAGACATAAATTAGGTCGACTGCCATCAATGGAGATTCTTCTTCAATAGCTAAGTATAAGAAGAAGAAAGTAGCAGAAGCAGTATCAGTATTAAACCATGATTCACAATCATGTAATAGAGTTGCTGCTAATCAATGGTTAGTTCATTTCCAACAAACTCCTTCTGCTTGAGATGAATTCGATAAGATGAAATCTGAGAACTTTAAAAATCAGAACCATCTGAAGACTGTGTTTGTAGTATAGCAAATACTACATACATATGATCAATTTACAATTAGAAAAACCCCAGTTTGATAGAGAAGTGATAAAAGATTGAAGAATGAAATTAGGGTATATTGAGGAATCCATACTTGAAAATTAGGGTAGCAGCGGTGAAGGAAAGAGATTTAGTTGACGATGTGGTTTTGGTTTCGTCGATGGATTTGGTTTAGCAGCGGTGGCTTTGGTTTCGTCGATAGAACTCAGATGGACTTCATATCAAACTTTCAAGTGTTTTGGATTTGGTTATAGAGTTAAGGGTTTTGGTTCCCACTTCATCAGTTATGGGTTTAGGTTATTCCAGGATTCTAAAGCTTTATTTGGTTCTAAAATTACTACAATGTGAAAAGACTACAATACCCTTGTTTTTATCGGATTTCGGGTAATATCCTATAGGATATTAGCTATACCATTACCGTTAGGCTAACAGACATTTATCCGTTATCTTATCGGTATCCGATATCCGATATCCGATATGACGGATAATATCCTATAGGATAACTGATTTCGGATCGGATGTCGGATTTTTCCGTTACCATTGACAGGCCTAAATCCATGTATAACCCGCCAACTCATCAAAATTCGATTAAAACACGAGCCACACCAGCTCATCTAAGTATGGAGATATTTGATGAAAATATCAGAGAACTAGAATCTCATTTTATTTTTCGGATGAAATTCCTTTTTGTTTCCCGATAGGATGGAATCGTGGAAGTGTCTAGAATATCACTATGCATCCGTATTTTTCACTTCATATTATGGCGTAAATTATTATGGCCATGCGTATGTGTATTACTCGCGCAGTTCTATGTACTTCTATTTTTGGCAACCAAGCAGAGATTCATTCATATACACTAGCGTACAAAGCATATTTGTCGGAAGAATATGTGTATACACAACTAGAGCAATAAAGACATAATTAATAATTGAACTAGAATATGTAAATTCTGCATCGGTGATAGCAATAGTAAAGTGTATATGTTCCCTTTCACCATTGTCTATATATACTCTTCTTTGAGCTTAGGTTTTTCTCATCATCACTTCTTCTATATCATTTTAACTCTCTGTGATAGTTTTTTTTTCTACTAGAAGTACATTTCTAAGTTTTATTGAGGTTGTCTCTTTGAACAAGTTCTTTATAGAAAAATGGGAAGCAGACAATTGTATAGCCAGATTTCTTGCATGAGAGAAAATCTCTTCAAGCAGGTTTGTGTTTTTCTTAAGGTTAAACTATCTCAATATAGTATGACTGTACGTATGAGATGCCAATGAAAGCATATGCATTGTGGTTCCAGAACTATAAAATGAATAAGAATTCTACTGGTGATCAATAAGCTAGGAATGGGGGTTGAGTCAATATATGCATGAACATGCTTAATATGGAAATGTGTTAATGAAAATTCTTACTGTGAATGCATGTAGGGATTCCTCGACGAGCAATTTATCCAGCTAGAGGAATTGCAAGATGATGCAAATCCTAATTTTGTTGAAGAAGTTGTGACTTTGTTTTTCAAGGATTCAGCTAGATTGATTTTTAACATTGAACAAGCTCTGTATGTCATTCTTAACTTACGATATAAGTGGTTTTTTCTTTAAATTGATTCTATCTATAATGCTAACTTCTGGTTCATTTTTTTCCTCTTATAACAGAAGTAACAACCCCCTAGATTTCAATAAGCTGGATAATTTCATGCACCAGTTCAAGGGCAGTAGTTCAAGGTATGCTGAATTTAAATATAAATAGAAAAATGGATTTGACTGTAGATTTTACAGTATGATAGGCTGAATATAAATTTTTGCTGATAACATGAACGGTATATATACTGCAGCATTGGAGCTAAAAAAGTAAAGAATGAATGCACGCAGTTCAAGGAATATTGCAGGATAGGAAATGGAGAAGGGTAATTTCTTGTGCTTCTTTTGTGTCCGATTTTGTGCACACTGTTTTGTGTCATCCAGCTATACCAATTTGTCAAGCTAATAATTTTTTTCCCTTAATATGTATGACTCAGGTGCATTAGGACATTCCAACAAGTGAAAAAAGAATATGCAACATTAAGGAAAAAGCTTGAGAATTATTTCCAGTTGGTTAGACAAGCCGGACCCATGCAGACGGCATGCCGCCCTAAATAAGAAACCGGCGACGAAGATTTGCAGAAGAAAGTTATTGTAACTTGGTGCCGCTCAAAAGCATATCAATGCAATAAGCCTTGTTTTTTTTTTTTTTCCTTTCTCTAAGAAGAATGTCGACTGACGAAAGAGTCTGGCATTCGTTTCCAATGCTTTTTAGGCGCTTAAGTAAAAGTTCATGTAACACGTTAAAAAGGGCCTTGCTTTCAGTAGCTCATCGATTATATATCAATGAATTTTTTTTGGCAAGAGCAAGCATTATGGTTAAGACAAACTCCTACCCGTTAAA